>JARYGA010053638.1:0-44125 GCA_030545235.1 Helianthus tuberosus
ATGAGGCTCCAAAGGTTCAAACCTAAAAACAAGTTAGAAACTTGTTTTTATACTAACTCAAGCCCAAGTCCCTACATGGGCTCCCATTGGGCCTGCTTGGCCCACATGGCCTAAAGCTTGGCCCAAGTGACCTATAAAGGTCCACAACCTAATATAACTAACCCGGTAAAGCCCAGTTCGTAACCATAACCCGTTGTGTTAATTTGATGCGTCAGTCTCACACTTTAGGGCCTAACAAATAGCATGAATTCAGCAACGTCTTCAACGAAGTCTATGGTTGTCTCTATGCTGCAGATGTTGTGGAAGTTCTTGACTTCTGAACTCTCAGCACTGGGTCTCTTTCTTCAACTCTTGTGGTTAGCTTCATATCAGGATCTTGATCAGCTTTGCTTGAAACATCTTTGTCAGAAAGAATGTGAGAGGAGGATTCTCAACAGCTCTTTTCTTCTTCAGTCCTTTTCTGTCAAGCAGGTTCATGGTACTTCTTCAAATGCACTTTCATTGTCAGATGTCGTTTCGTATCCGGTTCTTCTGACTCAGGTACATCTTGTTGTGGTGCTGCTTCAGGCTTCTTCAGCAACTAACAGCATCTCAGTCTTCATCAACCCCTGTTCTTGATTGAAATAAAAACTCAATTCGTTCTCAAGCAGACTAAGGAACACTTTTCAGTACGAGCCTAATCAAACTGGTCTATGCGATTGCCAATATGTTTGTCCACTTAAACTTTAACGCTCAACTTTCAATTTTTCAACTTTGTGATATGCTTTAGGTAATATTATACTATTATACCCGTGTGTCCCATTCCAAGGCATACCCCCGCGATCAAGGTAAGCACAACGATTCATCGTACCAGGTGAGTATACTGATGTCATCCTTTAAGATATCCTGACTGTGTCTAGGTCTGCATATAATCTGTTTTATCATGTTTTGATTTCTTAACAATGAATACCCAAACAAATACTAATCAAATCCTGGAAATATAAACAGCACACTCTATCATGCAAGTATCTTCCCTACCACATATTTCACAAGTCCAATCCAGATTTCTGAAATCTTAACTGGGAATAGGTTGAGAAGAGAACATAATAGATCTTTTGCAGAGATGGTATAATATACAGATCAAATGAGTTTTTCTCAGTTTGATATAGGTTTCTTGGGTTTCTTTTGGGCACTTGAGGGCCTCTTTCAGGTGTATTAGATCTATAGCGCGACAACGTACAGCTAGGTCAGCATGTATCTGGATGCAGCAGAAGCTGTCGTTGCCTAGCACCTCCAGGTCAGCATATATCTGGATGTAGCAGAGGAGGTACACGACTTTTTCAGATAAGATTTCAGAATCAGATCAAAATTGTGTGTATCGGGACAACATACAGACATTCAAATAGAAATGAGCTAATTCCAAGTGACTTTCTTTCCTGGGGTCATGTACAATTTTAGTTCTGAACAGAAGGACAACCAAGATATCCCCGGATGATTCAACAATATAAAGACCCGAAACCTCAGACGTTGGCTATCTATCAACGCAAGATTTAAGACCATAAAATCATACGCCGTTGGTATGTTACCCACATGGTACATAGTTCATTATGTTTATATCACTTAGTATCTTTTATCATTTTGAGCGTCAAGCCTATCGACATATCGCAGTAGATCCTAGTCTTTTCAGCTATGGCCCCTTACATGTGTTAGTCAAACCCTTTAACACGAACATTTATTTCACTTCCCATATCATGCAATTTATCTTTTTGGCTTTTTCATTTTTTAATGTTTTTGTATTTTTCTCATTTTCTCCCCCTAAAACAATACATATTTATAGCAAACTCTTTTTGTATTTTTCTGAGTTTTCTCCTCCTAAACTCTATATCTATCTATATGTTCCTCCCCCCCCCCCCTAAATTTGTGCATAAATCTTGTATTTTTGCGCAAATTTACCATTTACTAGAGAAAGGACACTTTATATACAAAATAATAAACTAAGAAAGAGAAATTTTTTTTTAAACCGTTCTGTCATCAGATTGAAGACTAATCAATATTCAAATCAAAGTACTGAATTTAAACGGTACCTTTTGCTGATCTTTTCTTACTTCTCTAATCTCCTCCAAAGGAAACATATCATCTGGAAAAAAAAATTTGAGCTTTTTGCAACAGTGAAATGTTACCCGTTTTATCTCTGGAACAACCGCTACCAACATTCCAGAGATTGTCAACAGCTCCTCCTTGGTTGTTCCTGAAAGGTAAGGAGATTAGTAAGACATGGGTACCCAGGCCATTGTGGTCCTGGGATTTCCTGAAGCAACAAAGTAAGACACTTCTTTCAAACACAAGTCCCCTTTCGTTTCAAGGATTGGAGACATTGCTGCCTTGGATTTGGGTTTCCAAATCTGTTTCGGTTTAACAAACGTGTTTGTTGCCTTCGGTTGAGCAACTTTAGCTGTTTCAGGTTTATAGGTTTTAGAAAAACATTTTTGTTCCTGAGAAGCTTTCCGTTTGTTTTTGGCAGCGTTCCAATCCCCATCAGAAGGTTTAACCTTGGGATTCACATTCTTCATTGCCTTAGGTGAAGATACCTTCATTGGCTTGGAATGGTAGTTACCCTTTGGTGTAACCCTCTGATTTTGCATATAATAGGGTACGTAGGGACGATGTGTGCAGTTCCGAGCAATGTGACCAGCAATGCCGCAATTGAAGCATGTTTGTCTCTTAACGTAGAAGGCATTCTGATCAGCTTGTGTAGCTCTTGCAGGCCCTGAAGGATGAACTGGTCCTTTCTGTGCTTGTTTTTGTTGCACATTTCTTGCAAACGAGGATGAATTTGGATGTCTGTACTTGTCGTTTGCTGGGGCCTTCTGTGGTGGAGATTTCTTTTGATTCTTCTTGTTTTGTTTAGACTGCAAGTCTTGTTCAGAAATCTCACCAGTCTTTTCGAAAGCTTTGTTAGCACAGTCAAATGCATATTTCTCACATCTGCCATTACTGACTGGCTTAACAAAAACATTTTTCACATCACGGGCCTTTTGAGGACTATTGCTGCCCGTTGAGGACTGTGGAGAGCCTGCTTGTCTTTGATGTTTAGGCTTCTTCTTTCCGCGTCCTTTACTTGCTTGCTTCGGCTCTTGTTGCTTGATCTGAACCTTTTCATCACTAACAGAAGGTTCAGATTGTTCAGCTTGCGCACTTGAAGCCTTGTTCACGTCAGTCTTCTCTTCATCCTTCATGTCATCAGCTTTGACAGAATTGGAGAGTTCAGGTTTATCGGATGAAATACCAGAAACTTTAGCAGAAATTTCAGCTGAAACATTTGACGAATTTTCAGCACAAGACGGTTCTGCACATGACACCTTTGGGCTGAATCCATCTAGAATCAACTGATTCCAATTTCTCAGAATCAGCTGCTTCAGATGAATCACATTTGGAATCAGATGGTCCAGCTGGCTCATTTGTTTCGTTTGCTGATTCAGTCTCTGTTACATAAGCATCAACATTTTCGCCCAAACCATCAGGCCTGTAATTAATGACAGAGTGAAAAAACGAGCTAAAAATGCCACACACATCAGAATTTGATGCTTGTTCATCTCCAACGACATCTTCAACTTTTACTTCATCTGCAAGGGAAGACGAAGCATTAGTATCATTTGTACCCTTAGCAACAAAATTTATTGGAGGAGTCGCTCGTTTATCAACAGGTCTGCTGTTGATTGATGACTTATCAGTTTTAGGACCACAAGTCATTTTACTTTCATTCATCAGCTCATCCTCAGTCATAGGTAAATATGTGTAATTATCATTGTAAGGAGGAGGAGCCTGATTGAAACCCAATCCCAACCCTTTCCTTTTCTGGTATGCTAGCTGTTGATTACACAGATTTTTGTCTAATTTGCTGGAAGAATCAAATTTTTTAATATTTAGCTCATTTATTTGATATCTATATCTGATATCCTCCAGTTCTTTAGTCACATTGCATAGTTTTTCTTTAACCATGAAGAGTTGGGCTGTTGTTACACTAACATCATCCTTGAGTTGGATGATGTCTTTTCGCTGAGCTTCGATTTTCTCCTTAAAAAGTTTTTCATTATTAGCCAAAGTGAAATTTTTCCTTTTAATGTCATTATAATCTTCGATTAGCTCGGCGTTGTGTATTCTATATGCCTCATTTCTTTCTCTACACTCAGGAGTGCAAAAGACAGAAAGTATCTCTTCACGTTCTTTAGTAATTCCTTGAGCCAGGGGTTTGTTAAACATAAATGTTGAATTTTGTGTGGATGAGCAAGCAGCAGCAGATGTGTTGCCTTGAGTATACTACTTGTCAGCATTCTCATAAGATTTGATTAGTGAGATCAGCTCATCTGACTTCATTTTGTAACAGTGGCCGTCGGTTGTCAATATTATCTGATTAACATTTCTAAACCAACTACAGTTCGCCTGATCTGGAATCCCTTTTATAGCATCCAGAAGCTTTCTATTGCTCATGCGAGTAGACACCACCATCTCTGCCTTCTCCATTGCAGAGAGCAGTTCAACAAACCGGCCAATCACTGCTTCCATAGATTCACCAGGAAAGTATCTAAATCCTTGGAGTTCCTGCTCAAGCATCTCTCTTTTAGAAGACATTTTTAAGATTTGATCCCCCCAAAAATGTGATCTTTTAACTATTTCCTCAACACAAGCCCAAAGCGAGAACCTGTGTACTCGCTAACTCAAACTCTTTAAAGACGAATGAACCCGCTTTCTGAACCGCACCACAAAACCTGTCAAATTTTTCACAACCAAACAAACTTTTTCTCCCTTTTTTTAATAATTTATAAAAGTATACTTATTATTATTATTATTATAAAAATCAATGATTGAGTAATGATAACCTAATGATTGATGATTATTATTATTATTATTATTATAATTATAAATAAAAACCTTAAATCTATCACAAGTTTCAACGTCTTCTCCGTTTAAAAAATACCGAAATCTTAATTCAGCCTCTCAAAGTGATAACGTGAAAGAAGGTTAGCCGGAGACGTTGATGAAGAACGACGATGACTCGAAACGATGGTTCACGGTGATGGTGGCGGAGGTCACGTCGGAGAAGATGAACGATGATTGAGGAGTGGAGATGATCAGACGATGATAAATTACAGTGACGGAAGACGATGAATGAACGGAAATCGCAGGTTGGAGGTGATCGGAGATGATGCGACGGAGATGGTGATGGTGAAAGTGGTGACCGGAGATGATAACTGTGGTGATGACGATGATAACTAGTGCTCGTGATCGGAGTTGGTGACAGCGGTGTCGACAATGATGATGATGTTGACGGAGATGATTGTGACTCGTAACTCAAAATCGGAGGATGTGAGTCGAGACTGCGATGATGACGACGAGTCGAGACCGGCGATGAAGATGAGTCGAGACGGGGATGATGATGGTTGCGACTCCAGAAAATACAACTCGAAACCTTGGTTGCAGATGATGTGAGTCGAGACCTTTAAAGTTGATGAGTCGAGACTTTGTCGAGTCGAAACCGGGGCTGTGAAGATAACTCGAAACGGTGCTGACTCGAACCCGATGTGTGATGTTGTGAAGACGAGAGCTGTTTCCCTAAAAATTGGAGTCGAGATCACTGAGTCGAGACTGTGAAGATGGAGGTGACTGCCGTGAAGAAGATTGTTTTCACTCCGAAAGATTATCAAAATCACAAAAGTTATTAAAATAGAATATGGAAGGTTTCAATCAAGTCAACAACTTTCCTCCGAAAACTATGTAAATTTTAAAAATCAAGATATTTTTAAAAAAAGTAAAAAGATTATGTTTAATCTTTTAACAACCTTTTCAAAAATCAAAGTACCAAAATATGTTGATTTTTATAAAACTTCGATGAATGCCACCAAGAACACGAAGAACGCGATGAACACCAAATCAAAAACAACGAAAATCTTGAATATTTGATATCACACCGAGCCTAGAAATAGGTTCTAATGGCTCTGATACCACTTGTAAGTCCCGTAGAACGGATATTTCAATGATATCAAACAGCCTATTGATTGTGCGGAATCCAATCAATAGGTGATTCAAGAAAAACCGAAAAATATGAAATATGAAGAACACAATACCGAAAATCACTTTCAACACTTGCACACGATTCTATTACTATCAAAGCAAAACCGTCTAGTACAAGTGCTCACACCAAGATCGCCTCTATCTCTCTCTCTGTAGGAAATTCTGAAACTATGAGGCTCCAAAGGTTCAAACCTAAAAACAAGTTAGAAACTTGTTTTTATACTAACTCAAGCCCAAGTCCCTACATGGGCTCCCCTTGGGCCTGCTTGGCCCACATGGCCTAAAGCTTGGCCCAAGTGACCTATAAAGGTCCACAACCTAATATAACTAACCCGGTAAAGCCCAGTTCGTAACCATAACCCGTTGTGTTAATTTGATGCGTCAGTCTCACACTTTAGGGCCTAACAAGTTTTCACCCAAAGTTATATATTTTTATCTTGTTTAAGAAAATATATATTTTTCTCCATCAAAATAACATATTTTCTATTTGACAAAATATGGTATATTTTGTGATACTTGTAAAAATTCATATCTTGCCATTTCCTTGGTTTCAAAATACCGTTCGTCACATTTGTTAAGTTACGGATTTATTTCCGGAATATATTACTTTTAGTTCATAAGTCCGTTCGTCCGATTGTCCAATATTCGGGTATAATTCATATATGCGTTTTCTTGGAAGTTTGGTAGTATTTTGTATTTCAACTTTTGGTGTATTTGTGTGTTATATTATTTTCAAGTTCCTAAAATAATATTACTATTACACATAATATACAAGTAACACACATATGGTGACATCTAAATATATTTTCCTAAATATATACTTAGTCACTTTTATTTATCAAAAATCAACCTCCAATGTTTGTAATAAAAATTATGGCAAACTTTTATATGAAAACCATGTTCAAAATTTACTTTTAAACACTTGTTTAAAAATATTTTTCTAAGTGTTTAATTTCTACAAAAAATTTGTCATAGTTCCCCCTTAAAAATGGAGGTTTCCATGCTTTCAAAGCATATCATTTTCTTTTAAAATCTGCATCAATCATCAACAACTCAATCAAGAGTTACCATAAGCCAAGATCATGTAAATTACACTACATCATGAACTTGAAATTTTTGTAAAAACGTGTAGTAACTTACCATGTTATTTAGTAGGTTTAGTTACCCTTTAAAACATGGTTATTTGTTTGTAAATCACATTCTTGAAAGATTTAGTCATTTACAACTTGTAAGATGATTTTTCCAAAAATAATTCTTTTGTATTTTTCTTGTTTCAAACATGTTTCTAGTCTTGTTTTAACACTAAAAACATATTTACTTCCTTTAAAAATCATGATCATGTTAATCTTGTAAATAACTTTGGTTTCTTGAGAAAATTATTTTTGTAGTCATCCATTTACAAGACTCCTAACATGTATTAATCATCATCATACTCTAAAACAACTTCATTTTCAAGTTCATGATTCACATAAAGGATGATCATTATGATTTCTTTAAGATCCATCCTTATACCTGCTAGATCATGTGTTTAATCATCATCTAGCAAGGTTATTATGATGACTAATATCATAAACACAAGAAATCCACAAACAAGTTTCATACATACTCTTAATCATCTTAGATTTCATGTTATTTTGCTTTATGTTAGTGATCATCTTCTTATTTCCTTGTGATTTTTGAGTTGAACCACTTACATAACACTTTAACCATTATGATTAGGAGTAAAAACAAGATCAAGAAGCTTACTACTAGCTCTAATGGCTAGGGAAGTGGCACAAGAATATTGATGATGAATATGGAATAAAACAAGTGGTTAAAGGCTCCACAAAGAGGTCCTTCAAGTTCCTACACCTCAAGCCTTCTTAGATGACATCCTTACACCTTGTAGTGGCCTTGGAAGGGTTGTTTGGAGCTTGAAAATGGTGAGGGTAGTGTGGTGTGGTGTGTTTGAGCCGAGACCAAGGGAAGGAAGGAGGAGGTGTGATGGTGAGTAAGGAGATGAAGAATGATAGTGTGTTATTAGTTTATGGTTTTTATAAAATCTTCACAATCTTTATGGTATATATGTTGGAATATTCTCCAACAATGGATCAAAAAATAATCAAATAAAATCACTTGTGGGACCCTTGTCCCTAACCGTCCAAAGGGGGGGGGGGGGGCGTAAAGTGTAACATTTCAATTACTAGTTTCTTGATTTAGTTAGATTTCAAGGATTAAGTTAGGTATTTTTAGGTGTTTAGTGTTTATGATAAGTAATATGATGTTCGGTGACCATAACTAGCTTCGTAACACTAAAACAATGCTTCTAGTGAAAATTTGGTATTTCGGGTAGTGTCCGGTTGTTCGTTTCGTTACGGTTCGTTAAAGTGCTAAATTGCGCAGTTTCACTAAGTATGAAGCACCTTTTGTGACAGTTTCAATTCCCGACACTTTGTAAGTTATTCTGGATAATAAAACACAAATTCTGCATGGTATTCTGATAATAAAAGCTGAATTATAGCTGTTTTATGGCTGAATTGTGCAGAATTCTGCATTTAAAGTGAGTTTCGGGTGCTTTTTAGTGCATAGATTAGCTTCCGGGAAGTCTGTGAGTTAACCCTTGTATCCATACTTGGGTTTTAATGTATTTTAGATGTTGGACCTACTCCTAGGCCCTAATTCTATTGTCTGGCTGCTTTCTGCAGAATTGCTGACACAGTGTGTCTTACTGGTGAGTTTACTAGTCTTTCTGACACAACGCTTAAAGTAATGCATAAAGCAATATTTGAAGTATAAAACGTGCATGAATTCACATAAATAGCATGTAATTAGACAATGTTGACGCTTAAGCACATAATTGCAGATATTAAATAATAATTAACACTGTACGGAAATTACCGGTTTTGTGCCAATTGTCACACTTACATCACTTGGTGAAAACAAGCATTTAATATAATATTTTTTATTTTTAATCTTTTCGCACTTTTTATTTGGTTTTGTATTAATGACTTTAATAACTAGTTTCTTATGTTGAAGGTGAAACTTCCTTATCATTTGTCCGTGGTGTCTTGGCATTATTTTACTGTCTATATAAAATAAAAGATTTTCACCATTCATATCTCTACGGTTTATATAGAGATATGTTGGCTACCTGGTCGGGGGGTTAAGAGAATGGTTTGGTAAGGTTTTTGCCTTGTTCAATGTATAGATCCTGCAAGGACTTGGGTCAAGCTTACTAGGACCTCCTTCAATACCCACTGGTATTGGATGGCGGGCGGGCGAATGGCTTGATCCCCTCATATGTAAACTACTATTAATACATTAACCCGGCTACTTGGGATTGTATCCCTGCTGACTCAAACCACTTAGCCGAGGGTAACGTCACGCATTAATAACTTAATTAATTATCTTTCAATATTCTGACCCTATGGGATTGTATCCTTGCTGACTCAAACCACTGGGTTAAGGGTAACGTTACCTTCAAAAGAGAGGCCTACTACTATAACTAAGATAATCTCTTAAAAAGTGCAAAAAAGCAGAAATCATCAAAGGTTACATTAAAGGCAAGTCGGATCCAAGTGATTAATCTTGTCTATCTGTTTTATTTTATTTTTAGTTGTCAGCATTTTTAGTTTTTATTCTCATGTTTAAAACCCTATTTTTTAAATTTTGATTTGATTAGACGTTGAGGATAAACCGGTATAAAACTTTTGTTTCTTTCTTCTAAAAAACCCTTTTCTCTCTCTCCTTAGGCGATTCTGGTTCTTCATGAAACCCTAGTTTTTCTTTGTGATCTTATGTATAACAGTTTGTTATTAGAGATTTAATTCATCAAACCTCTACTACGAACTTGTTAACATTAGTGACCGATTTGGAATTAGGGTTTGCTTGTTTCTTTTCTTCTTTCAATCGCCGCCCTAGAGATTATTTACAAAACCCTGATTGATTATATTAGTTGATATTGATTTCGGTTAACTAAGATTAATTTAGCTAGATCGATACGCTTTTCTAATCAGTTAAGGGTTGAATATTGATCTTGGGGTTTAAGGATAAGGGTTTTGCATGTGATTTGTTTTCGCTAGCTTTCTTGTCTTCTACGTTGTTTCTTGCTGCATGGAGGGAGTTGCTGATAAGAGGAATGATCTGATGGGTAGAGAAAAGCCACCAGATGATGGTGGTACTAAACCTACAGGGAAAAAAGGGAATGGTTTTGATGGTGTCATCAATAATCAGGGGCCGAATAAGGATGATGGTGGTACAATGTCTTCGCGTGGTATTGGACTGAGAGTGACGAATATGGAGAATAATCCATTGATGCTGAGTAGGGGTTTATATTCGACATCTGGTTCGTCTGTATTGGATGGTTTATCTAAGATATCTATACCAGTGGGAAAACAGACGAAGACGTTTCCTACGTTTGCTGATTTTAGAACTCCTTCCCATGCAAACCCTAGTCACGGTTCTGTCAAACAACAGGGGGTAACCAGCATGTTGTTTCTGAAGAGGAAGTTTCGATTATGGATGGGGAGACTAAACATCAGACTAATCAGGTTAATTTCAGATCCCTTGCTTGTCCGATTGTGCATGATGGTTGTGATGTAGTGCTTCCCAAGGAATCTGTTAGAGCAGTTCAGGATAGGTTGTCGAATACGTTGTATGGGTATTTCTTGGGGGATAGAGTGGCATTCCCGGTTGTTGATTTCTTTGTGAGAAATAATTGGAAGAAATTTGGTTTACAAAACTCCATGATGAACGCCAATGGGTTTTTCTTTTTCCAGTTTACGGACAAAGATGGTATGATGAACGTCCTTAAAGAGGGGCCTTGGATTATCCGCTCTCAGCCTTTCTTTCTTAGTGTGTGGTCTCCTACTACAAAACTAGAGAAGAAAGAAGTTAAAAAGCTTCAAGTGTGGGTTAAAATACATGATGTCCCTATAGCTGCATATACGAAGGATGGTTTGAGCATGATTGTCACTGCTATTGGGGAGCCAAAATTATTGGATTCTTATACTACCTCCATGTGTACGGATGGGTGGGGTAGGAGTAGTTATGCTAGATCTTTGTTGGAAATTTCAGCTGAGAATGACTTTAAGGAGGAAATAGTTGTAGCGGTGCTTGAGCTTGAAGGTGAGGGGTTTATAAAAGAGAAAATGTATGTTGAGTATGAATGGAGTCCCCATCGGTGTGCCCATTGTAGGGTTTTTGGCCATTCTGATGAGTTTTTCCTGAAGCAGCCTAGGAAACCGAGTCGGCCAGCACCTAATCCTCAGAAACAGAATATGGGCAAGCAGTCTAGGGGACCGACAAAAGGACCGGCAATGGATGCTGATGGTTTTACGGATGTGGTTACTAAAAAGGCTGCTAAGAGACCGGGTTTTCCTGTTAATAAAGATAAACCGAAGTTTGAATATAGACCGGTTGGGTCGAAATCAAATGGTGGGATTAAAAGGTTGGATCCATCTACTAGTGGGGTGTCTCAGAACCCGTTTGATGTTCTTAGAGATTACCGGGGTGACGTTGGGCAACGGAAAAAGGGGATGGGGGACGATTTAGGTGACTCGGATGATGAGGAGGTCGTTGAAGTGTATAATGAGACAAATGAGTTTATCATGAAGGGTACCAAAAGTTCTAGTGACATAAAAGGGGTTAGCACTCCTTCTTCAGAGGTGTTAGATGGGTAGTTTAGCTGTTTGGAATATTAGGGGGTTGAATCGTCCCCTGAAACAAATGGAGGTTCGTTAGGTTGTTAAAAGCAGTAGGTTGACTTTTTGTGTGATTCTAGAATCTCATGTTGATGTTAGTAGCTTGGGTAGAATTTGTAAAGCGGTTTTCCGTAACTGGAATTGGACGTCGAATGGGGGTAGGTGTGTGAAGGGTGCTCGTATCATCATTGGCTAGAATTCGGGGGTGTTTGATGTTATGGTTTTAGAGCAAACGGATCAGATTATGCACCTTCTGCTTGTTGATAGAGCTACCAAAAAAGTATTTTATGTTCGGTGGTGTATGCGGCTAATTATTATGTCACTCGTAGAGAGTTGTGGCACCAATTATCTATGCATAAAGTGTTAGTTAATAATAGTCCTTGGCTTATCATGGGAGATTTTAACTCGGCTCTTTATCTTGAGGATAAGTCCATGGGCGTCTCTTCTATCACGGCTGGTGTGAAGGAATTTCAACATTGTGTGGATAAGATAGAGGTGTTTGATATAAATAGTACGAGCATGCATTTCACGTGGAATCAAAAACCCAAGAAGTGTGTCGGCTTGCTCAAGAAAATTGATAGAGTTTTGGGTAATTCTTCTTTTATAGATGCTTTCCCTGGTGCGTACGTTTTATTTAAACCATATGGGGTTTCGGACCATTGTCCATGTATTCTTAATCTTCCGGAAGCTAAGAAAGCTAAGCCTAGATCGTTTAAGTTTGTTAATCTTTTGATTCACAAACCTGAATTCCTTGATATTGTGAAATCAAAGTGGGAAACTCGCATAAATGGCGTCCATCAGTTTTGTGTTGCTAAGAAGCTCCGGCTTCTGAAATCTCCTTTGCGAGCTCTCCTGTTTAAACTAGGAAATCTTCACAAAAAGGTTGATGATCTTCGGGCCAAGTTTGAAGATATTCAACGTGATATAGACTGTGATCCTATGAACGAGGACTTCCGTGTTGCTGAAACTATTACTCAACGAGACTTTCAAGAGGCTTGTTTGGATGAGGAACGGTTCCTAAAGCAGAAATCTAAAGTGGATTGGCTGATGGCAGGTGACTCTAACACTAAGTTTTTTCATATGTCTTTAAAGTGTAGGAACCATATCAGTCGGATTGATACGATTATTGATTCTAGTGGGGTTAGCCATGAGGGCGATAATGTCTCTAAAGCGTTTGTCAAACATTATGAGAATTTTTTAGGTTGTAAAGGGGATATATCCCTTCAACCAGTGCCGGATCTTTTCACTAAAACCCTGAGCACGGAAGTTGCGGCCAATATGGTTCGTCAGGTTACTTTGGAAGAGATTAAAGCGGCTATGTTTGATATTGGCAATGATAACGCGCCTGGGCCTGATGGGTACACTGTAGAATTTTTTAAAAGTGCTTGGCCTATAATTGGGATGGATGTCTCCAATGCGGTCCTTGATTTTTTTTAACACAGGGAATTTACTTCAGGAGCTGAACCATACGCTCATTGTTCTTGTCGCTAAAGTCTCCACGCCTTCGTTTATTACGGACTACCGGCTGATCTCGTGTTGTAATGTTCTTTTTAAATGTATTAGTAAGATCGTCACTGACCATATGAAAGGAGCTCTGGATAGTATTGTGAGTATAAACCAATCAGCCTTTGTGCCAGGTAGGAAGATCTCGGATAATATCCTCCTTACGCAGGAGCTTATTCATAATTACCATAGGATTTTCGGGCCTCCTAGATGTGCATTCAAGGTTGATATTCAGAAAGCGTATGGCACTGTTGAGTGGAGTTTTCTGAAAAATGTGTTGGTTGGTTTTGGCTTTGCAGAGCGGATGGTGGGTTAGATTATGTTATGTGTCTCGTCCACATCTTATTTGGTTTGTGTTAATGGGAACACTCATGGGTATTTTAAAGGGGAAAGGGGTTTAAGACAAGGAGATCCGATGTCCCCGTATTTATTTACTCTTCTGATGGAGATTTTGACTTGTATCCTTCAACATGCTACCAGGATTGATTCATCGTTCAGATTTCATAACAGGTGCGAAAAGCAGAAAATCATTAACCTTTGTTTTGCAGATGATCTGTTCCTGTTCTCTAGAGGTGACATTGCCTCTGCTAGATGCATTATGGATTCCCTCTCAAAATTTTCTAACATGTCAGGTTTGGTTCCTAGCATCCAGAAAAGTACGTGTTTCTTTTGTAATGTGCCTAATCAGGTTAAAAGTGCTATTTTGAGCATTATACCTTTTGTTGAGGGAGAGCTTCCAATGAGATATCTGGGTGTGCCCCTTATTACGTCACGTCTTCTTTATAAGGATTGTAGTATTCTTGTTGAAAGATTGGAGAAACGCATTTCAAACTGGTCTTCTGTTTTCATATCGCGTCTTCTCTCATTTGCTGATAGGCTCCAGTTAATTATTTCTGTTTTGTCCTCTATGCACATATACTGGTCTTCTGTTTTCATATTACCTGCTCGGGTGATTTTGGAATTGGAAATTAAGATGAGATATTTTCTTTGGGATCAAGGGCCTAACCAACAAGGAAAGGCCAAGGTTTCTTGGAAAGCTGTTTGTGTCCCTAAGTATGAAGGTGGCCTGGGTATTCGACGTATTGGTGAGGTCAATAAGTCATTAATTGCGTCGCATGTTTGGAGAATTTTGACTAGACGAGAGTCTTTATGGGTTGATTGGATATACTCCTACCTTTTAAAAAATAGCAATTTTTGGGTGTGTAGAGTCCCTTCGAACTGCTGTTGGAGCTGGAGGAAGATCTTGCAACTTAGGCGGCTCCTTAGAAGTTTTATCTGGTCCAAAGTTGGCGATGGTAAAAGGACTTCAGCCTGGTATGATTACTGGTGTGACACTGGGCCCCTAGGCAGTTTTTTTATCTCCTAGAGCCATTACTAATGCGGGTTTCTCGCTTCATTCTTGTGTATCAGATCTTTTGAGTAATGGGAATTGGTTGTGGCCTGCTGCATGGAGAGACTTGTTCCCCGTTCTAAATCAGATTAATGTACATCTTCATCCTGGTGTGAATGATTGGATTGTCTGGAAGGATGGTAATGATCTTCGGGCTCACTCATCGGCTACGGTTTGGGATTGTATTAGGAAAAGGGAGCCAGAGGTCTCGTGGGTGAATATTGTGTGTTTTCTCAGTGCATCCCAAGGCACGCCTTTCTCATGTGGTTGATTATGAGGCGTAAACTTTTGACGCAAGATAAAATCTTGCAATGGGGAGCCGAGAGGAGAGGAAACATGAATATGATATGTTGCTTGCTGTGCTATGCTGACTATGACTCGCACAATCATCTGTTCTTCGAATGTCATTATTCTACACAGGTTTGGAATATGGTCAGGACCAAAGTGGGGATGTCGAATGTAGATGCGAGATGGAGTAGTATTGTGGATTGGTTAGTGCTCGTGCTCGGTCTAAATCCGCTGCTAATTATGTTTCTTGGCTGGTCGTTGCTGCTTCAGCTTATATTGTTTGGCAGGAACGAAACACTCGTTTATTCAGGAATCATGCGAGACCTCCAGATATGGTTAGTGCTACTATTATCAATATAGTCCGCTATAAGCTGATGGGAGAGAGATTCAAGAATACAGCAAAAGTGAGGAGGTTGTTGGAAGACTGGGAGATTCACTGGGATGAGCTTATTAACGATGGTGGTTGATTGATGTGTTTATGTTTTTCTAGATTGATAGTCTAGTTGTGTTTTTTATTTGGTTGACCTTGTTTTGCGTTTGCTTGTTTGCTTCGTTTACTTTCATGGGGCCTGTCCCATATCTGAACTAGTGGGGGCTTCTCCTCACTACTTGTTTTATTTCGTTGTGGATATATAGAATCACCAGGGTAACCCTTTACCCAAAAAAGGATAAACCGGTACTAAAAGCTCTTGTGTCCTTGGACGACCTCGGTATCTTACCAACGCTATACTACGCTCACGATGGGTGCAGTTGCCCATGTGTGTGTCTAAGTGTTAGTAGAATATCATGTTTTATAAATTTGAAACTTGACTAATGTGTTAAAAAGGGCTTAAAAAATTAATAAAAATATATCACACCTAACACACACCAAGTTTTTGGCGCCGTTTCCGGGAACACAAGGATTTTAAGAAAGTTTGGAATTAACGGCCTAATCGTTTTTCTTGTTTTTCATATTTTTTTAGCATTTTTTCTTGATTTTCTAGCTTCTGCAGAGCTCAGCACGGGGCCGTGCCTGGTCGGACACGGGCCGTGCTCAGCAACCTTACTGGCAGTTTTTGTTTTCTGAGTTACAGAAAGGTGAACACTGGGCCGTGCCGGTGCAACACGAGGCCGTGCTGAACTTTCCAGTAACAGGGATCCAGAAAGCAATTACTGTAACCACGACCACGGGCAGTGGTCAGCGACCATGGGGCCGTGGTGAGACTTCTGACCCCCAATCTTTTATGTTTTTATCGCAGGACTTGGAACCCAGGCACAACACCGGAACTTCCTACGCAATGCATGAGCTCCAGTTCCAATAAAGACATAAAAGAACCTCTAGATGAACCCGAACGCTTTCTTAGAAAAAGACTTAAAGCTAAAATCCAATAGAAAGTTTCGGGGGACCTACTTCCAATGGCGGACCAACGTACCCTAATGGATTACCTATGGCCCACGGTAGGTAATCTCGGCACCGCTATCAATGCACCGAATGTCAATGCCAACAACTTTAAACTTTGGCCGCATTTGATACAAATGCTCCAAAACTCCGCAACTTTCCATGGGCTTGCGGACGAAGATCCCCATTTACATATTACCAACTTCTTAGAAATATGTGATACTTTTCGGATCAATGGGGCATCAAACGATGCCATCCGCCTTCGAATGTTCCCATTTTCACTAAAAGACCGAGCTAAGGCTTGGCTTAACACCCTCCCAAGTGGTTCGGTAAACACTTGGGATGAACTAGCCCAAAAGTTTCTATATAAGTATTTCCCCCTTCTAAAACGGCTAAACTAATGACTGAAATTAATACATACTCACAAGAGGACGGGGAATCCTTATATGAGACTTGGGAAAGATTCAAGGAGCCATTAAGAAAGTGTCCTCATCACGGTCTTGCATTATGGCAACATGTCTCCACTTTCTATAATGGGCTGTTGCCACACACAAGACAAACACTTGACTCTAGCTCCGGGGGACTTTCTATAATGGGCTGTTGCCACACACAAGACAACCACAAGGTGCGTTACCCAGCAATACCAAAACCAACCCAAAGGCGCAAGTACATCTCAACACGTTGAGAAAGCGTACCGTAGGGCCCGAGGAGGCTTCGCTACCTCCATCCGACAAGAGTCCATCCCATCCAATCAAACCATAACTTCGCCAACACCCCAAAAGGAAATGACTCCTCCACCAAATCACATGCCTACCAAGAATCCCCTGGTACCCTATCCCGGACGGTTTCTTCGCCAAAAGACCGATGAGCAATTCACAAAATTCGTAAACTTACTAAAACAATTGCACGTCAATCTTTCATTTGTGGAAGTCCTCACTCAAATGCCTAAATATTCAAAATTTATGAGAGACTTTCTCACTCACAAAAGAAAAATTGAATCATTGCAATTAGTTAATTTAAGTGAAGAATGCTCCACCTTGCTACTCAACAAACTCCCACAAAAGAAAATCGACCCCGGAAATTTCACCATACCTTGCTCCATTGGGGAATCACCTATACGCAATGCGGTATCCGATCTTGGGGCTAGCATCAATCTCATGCCCGCATCAATGTTTGACCGACTCGGACTAGGTAAAACAAGCCCCACAAAGATGAGCATATAACTCGCCGATAGGTCTATCAAATATCCACAAGGTGTCGCCGAAAATCTATTGGTAAAAGTCGAAGACTTTGTCTTCCCGGCCGACTTTGTCCTACTCGATATGGAGGAGGACACCGAAGTACCACTCATTCTAGGAAGACCATTCCTGGCTACCGCTCATGCAATGGAAGATATGAGTGGAGGGAAGTTAACATTAAGGGTTGGAGACCAAGAGATGGAAATCGGGGTTGGGAAAAGAGTAGAAGACGACGACTCGGTCAACTACATGAAAGTCATAGATTCAAGATTGGATAATGCTCTCCGACGGTGCAACATGGGATGCAAAACATCCCACTTGGGTAACATATGACTGGCTTTGGGTCTAGCTAAGGACCCTTATAAACGTGGCGCACCACGGTGGCATTCCGCGGAACTATCCCTAGTTTTAGTTTAGATTAACTTTTATGTTTTCTAGTCTAGTTTTAATTTTCAGGAATAAAACACACTCGGAATGGTGGAGGTTACTAAGGGAAACTTGAACCCACACCCCATGCACAAAAACAGAGCCTCCCGACAATTTTTCTTCATTACAGCAAGTTCAGCACGGGGCCGTGCTCAGCCCAAGACGCCCCTGTGCTTAAGGGTCTGCAAAAAAACTCCCAGTTCAGGTAACTGGACACGGGGCCGTGCTTACTAAACACGCCCCCGTGCCCATCCTTCTGTTAAATATGATACTGGCAATCTGAACACGGGGCCGTGCCCGGACCAACACGGGCCCGCGTCCAGACGCCCAGTAACATAAAATTTTGTTTTTAAACACCTTTTTACACATTCAATCAACCTAAAAACTTATTTTTGGGACACATTGAGGACAATGTGTAATATAAGTGTGGGGGGGGGGGGATGCTAAAACCTTGAATTTTGCAAGTCCTAATAACAAGCCTTACACAAAACTCTATTGCAACCGCTAATCACCCCAAATGTTTTCAAAAACTTTTCATTTTTTTTACTTGTCTTGGTTTAATTTGGGAATAACAAGTTCTAAAAGTTATATTTTTACAAATTTACAACCGATAGCGTCGTGATAAAAAGAACCAACATAAGAAAATTATGAAACGGCATGACAAATCTAGTTAAAATTTGATATACTTGATCACATTATAAACCCATTCCCATAAAAAGTGAGTTTTGAGCATTTATTGAGCATACAAGCATACATCTTTAAACTAAATGTTTATTTTTCATTTCTTGTGTGAATAGCCGCTTGGTTTCTTACGACTCCAGAACTTGCCACGATGATACATTCCCGGTCCTTACCAACTTAAACCCAAGTAAGTAAATGATGGAGGCATTACGGCTAACCCTTTTTCTTTTCAACACCATTATTTTTCATTTTCTTTTTCACCTACCTAAAATCCCCCTAGTTAACCCCTTTGAGCCTAAACCCTTTCGTTTCTAAACCCACAAAAAAAACACCCTTTACCCACCAAAACCTTTTTCTTTTAAACCATTTATCTTAGTAAAAAGCTCGGTTGTCTCGTGACGTTCTTTATAAAAAAAAAATGAAGTCTTGCAATAAACAAACAAAGTCCTCAAAGAAACTTTGTTTGGAAACGTTTAGTTTGAATAAAAGTCACAAAAACAAAAAGTTTTACGACGACCGACGCTTTTTACGCTTTTAGCCCTTTTTACTAACCACTAACCCAAAACCACATACCTTTAACCCAAGCCTAACCCTTCCCCAAAGTCCTCTTGATATGGTAGAAGTATGTTCCATGCCGGTCTCGAGTGTTTCACAAAAATACATCTTCGGCCGAGTGTTGAGTGATCTCCCATGAGGTATGTGAACTTGTATATAAATGGAATTTTAAAGAGGCATGTTATGCCTAGATAAGTAATTTCTCTTATGAAACGTTCTAAATAAATCATAACGAATAGGATTGTAAATAACATAAAAATAAAACCCAATAAAGATCTTGGATTCCCGACACTCAAGACAAGCCCAAAACTTCTCTTCTACCCATTCCATTTGGGAGTGTAAGGCACAAAATAAAGAGTTTTGCTTGAGGACAAGCAAAGATTCAAGTGTGGGGGTATTTGATGTGTGCAAAATAAAACATATAAATTACATCAAATGATGCATAAAACTAACCCTTTTTTTAGTACTAATGTTGAAAACAGTGTGCTTTTGTCTTCCTTTTGTATTTTCAGGACTAAATGAGCTTAAATGATTAAAAGGAACAAATATGCAGCAAAAACTAACATAAATACAAAGAAAAGGAATAAACGTGGCATGCCCGACCCCTTGACAGCATCTTCCCAAGCAAAAACAAGAAATAGAGGGCTAACAATAACAAAGTTGTAGAAGCTTTTATTCCCAGCATGAGGGCGTGCCCAGCTCAACACGGACTGGGGTCAACACTAAGATTCGCAGAATCTTGCAAATCTTAATAGTACAGATACACTTCTGCACACGGGGCCGTGCCCAGCGGACACGGGGGCGTGTGGGGCCTAATACAGACAATTGCAATTAATGAAGAAAGAGAAAGTTGATGGCCACGGGGCCGTGTCCGGGCTTCTGTGCAGGCTATAAATAGGGGTGCTTGGTTCACTTCAAAGGCATCCCTTGGCAAACCACCTCTCTCCCACTTCACCACCACTCCACCACCACTACAACACTCACATCCACCACCATCATCCATCATCCACCTTAGAGTGTGTGTAGAAGTCTCGGGATCCAAGATTGATCGAAAGAGTTCTTGTCAATCAAAGGCCATGTTTGGCTAAGTCTCTTACATCACTTTGTGAAGACAAGAATTTAATGTAACTAGTTTTTATTTGTTTTTGTATTAATGACTTTAATAACTAGTTTCTTATGTTGAAGGTGAAACTTCCTTATCTTTTGTCCGTGGTGTATTCGCGTTATATTAATGTCTATATAAAATACAAGATTTTCACCATTCATATCTCTACGGTCTATATAGAAATATGTTGGCTACTTGGTCGGGGGTTAAGGGAATTGTTTGGTAAGGTTCTTGCCTTGTTAAGTGTATAGATCCTGCAAGGACCTGTGTCAAGCTTACTAGGACCTCCTTCAATACCCATTGGTATTGGATGGCGGGGGTGCAAATGGCTTGATCCCCTTATATGCAAACTACTATTAATACATTAACCCGGCTACTTGGGATTGTATCCCTGCTGACTTAAACCACTTAGCCGAGGGTAACGTCGCCTTCAAAAGAGGGCCTACCATGTTACGCATTAATAACTTAATTAATTATCTTTCAATATTCCGAACCTTTGGTATTGTATCCTTGCTTACTCAAACCACTGGGTTGAGGGTAATGTCACCTTCAAACGAGGGGCCTACTACTATAACTAAGATAATCTCTTAAAAAGTGCAAAAGTGCGGAAATCATCAAAGGTTACATTAAAGGTGAGTCGGATCCAAGTGATTCATCTTGTCTATCTGTTTTATTTTATTTTTATTTTTATTTTTTAGCGTTTTTAGTTTTTATTTTCATGTTTAAAACCCTTTTTCTAAAATTTTGATTTGATTAGACGTTGAGGATAAACCGGTACTAAAATCTCTTGCATCCTTGGACGACCTCAGTATCTTACCAACGCTATACTACGCTCACGATGGGTGCAATTGCCCATGTGTGTAAAATCAAGAGCGATTTAGGTACCTCAGGCACTTCGGTGTCTGATGTGTGTAAAATGCAGCATATAAATTACATCAAATAAGGCATAAAACTAACCCTTTTTTAGTACTAATGTTGGAAAAAGTGTGCTTTTGTCTTCCTTTTGTATTTTCAAGATTAAATGAGCTCAAATGAACAAAAGAAGCAAAAATACAGCTAAATGTAACATAAATACAAGAAAAGGAATAAACGTGGCATGCCCGACCCCCTGACAGCATCTTCCCAAGCAAAAATAAGAGATCAGAAGGCTGAACACGCCGCGTGCCCAGCGGACACGGGGGCGTGCCCAAGTGTCTGTAGAAAAGACAAAGTTGTAGAAGTTTCTATTTCCCAACACGGGGGCGGGCCCAGCTCAACACAGCCGTGGTCAACACTAAGATTCGCAGAATCCAAGCAAATCTTGATAGTACAGATACGCTTCTGCACACGGGGCCGTGCCCAGTGGACACGAGGGCGTGGTCAACTAATGCAGATAAACTGCATTTAATGAAGAAAGAAAAAGTGGACGGACATGGGGCCGTGCCCCATGGACACGAGGCCGTGTCTGGGCTTCTGTTCAGGCTATAAATAGAGGTGCTTGGTTCACTTCAAAGACATCCCTTGGCAAACCACCTCTCTCACACTTCACCCACATTCCACCACCATCACAACCCGCATCCACCACCATCATCCATCATCCATCATAGAGTGTGTGTAGTAGTCTCGGGATCCAAGATTGATAGTAAGAGTTCTTGACAATCAAAGGACATGTTTGCCTAAGTCTCTTACATCACTTGGTGAAGACAAGCATTTAGTGTAATACTTTTGTTTTTTAATCTTTTCGCACTTTTTATTTGGTTTTGTATTAATGACTTTAATAACTAGTTTCTTATGTTGAAGGTGAAACTTCCTTATCATTTCCCTGTGGTGTTTTGGCGTTATTTTACTGTCTATATAAACTAAAAGATTTACACCATTCATATCTCTACGGTCTATATAGAGATATGTTGTCTACCTGGTCGGGGGTTAAGGGAATGGTTTGGTAAGGTTCTTGCCTTGTTCAGTGTATAGATCCTGCAAGGACCTGGGTCAAGCTTACTAGGACCTCCTTCAATACCCACTGGTACTGGATGGCGGGGGTGCGAATGGCTTGATCCCCTCAGATGTAAACTACTATTAATGCATTAACCCGACTACTTGGGATTGTATCCCTGCTGACTCAAACCACTTAGCCGAGGGTAACGTCACCTTCAAAAGAGGGGCCTACCACATTAAGCATTAATAACTTAATTAATTATCTTTCAATAATCCAACTCTTTAGGATTGTATCCTTGCTGACTCAAACTACTGGGTTGAGGGTAACGTCACCTTCAAAAGAGGGGCCTACTACTATAACTAGGATAATCTCTTAAAAAGTGCAAAAGTGCGGAAAGCATCAAAGGTTACAGTAAAGGCGAGTCGGATCCAAGTGATTCATCTTGTCTATCTGTTTTTTATTTTATTTTATTTTTCAGCATTTTTTAATTTTTATTTTCATATTTAAAACTTTTTCTAAATTTTTTATTTGATTAGACGTTGAGGATAAACCGGTATTAAAAGCTCTTGTGTCCTTGGACGACCTCGGTATCTTACCAACACTATACTACGCTCACGATGGGTGCACTTGCCCATATGTGTGTTTAGTGTTAGTAGAATATCGTGTTTTATAAATTTAAAACTTGACTAAAGTGTTAAAAAGGACTAAAAGTTATACAAAAAAATATATAACGCTACACACGCATCAAGTTTTTGGCGCCGTTGCTAGGGACACAAGGATTTTAAGAAAGTTAGGAATCAACGGCCTACTCGTTTTTCTTATTTTTCTGTTTTTTTAGGATTTTTCTAGATTTTTCAGTTTCTGCAGAAGCTCAGCACGGGTCGTGCCCGCTGAACACGCCACGTGCCCAATCTTTGGTACTAGCAATTCTGTTTTAAGTCAGACACTAGTTGAACACGGGGTTGTGCCCGCTGAAGACGCCCCGTGCCCAAGCTTCAGATACTATAAACAGAGCTATAAGATCCCGACGGCTGGTAATTTCTGACGCAATCATGAGTGATACTGATAATTTTTATTTTTTTTCCTCTTATGGTACGTGGTGTCAATTATGTGGTGGAACTCATGAAGATTTAAAATGTTATTTTTTAAATTATACTCCCCACTATATAGACCCATTGTTTTCCTGTAGCCTTAAGATGGGTGAAAGTAAAAATAATCTCAATCTCTCCCTCGAATGCTCTCAATCATCCCTTCTAGATAAAATGCTTCTTGAAGAATTCTTTCAGCTAGAAGAACTAATTCTCCGATGGATAAAAGAACTTGAGATGGATATAATTAATTCATCCCAAGACGACGATCAAGAAGAATTAGTGAGACCGCATTCGAATTATAACAACATCGTTGCTCCCGAAATCTCCTCTAACTCCTGCGAGGACTTGAGCGATAGTCGTCCCTGTTTCGATTGTGCCGTGAAGGACTCCCCATCGACTTCCGTCGATGCATACATAGACCTAAGCGATTTGACAAACACCTTCTTTAACGAGATCCCGGATAAGGGTTGGACTTGTCCACCTACATTTATCATAGGAATCACTCTTTCCGATAACCTCTTGCATTCTCGTCTAAAACTAGGGCAACTAAGGTATCTCAGGCACTTCGGTGTTGTTCCGTCCAGTAAGGAACCACCCGATCCGGATAAATTTCTTAAAAATAGACAAAACTTCATAAACAGCTTCTAGGCAAGGGGCCGTGTCCAGGTCAGCACGCCCCCGTGTCCACCAAAATATTCTTGTCTGACTTTCGTTCAGAATACGGACAAAAAGTGTCAGAATCTCAACTGCACACGGGGCCGTGTCTAGCCGACACGGGGCAACGTGCTGTCGTTTTCTATAAATACAACAAGATTCCTGCACATTTGGACCATTCCAAAGGCAGAGATTTGGTGGGATCTTTACACATACCATACTAGGTATATTCTAAAGAAGGTTCTAAAGAACCATCTTGTCATTTCTACTTATGTCCATTACCTTCTTCTTCATTTTTCCCTCAACACCTCCATTAGAGCTTGAAATCACAATGGTTTCAAGCTTTATTGTGATATTTGTTAGATTTTTATTCAAGGAATCTTGTTAAAAATAAGTTTTACAACACTGTTTTAAGTTATTTCTGCTTAAAAATGCCTCAAAAGTCAGAAAAATAATTTAAAGCTCCAAGATTCCTTGTTCCAAAAATCTGCAGAGAGGTGAACATGGGGCCGTGCTCGGTGAGCACGGGGCCGTGTTCGAGGTACTGTTTCATTAAAAATGAACTCTTTTCGGTTTATTTTCGTAGAATGTCAAGCCAAAACAGTGGAACCTCTTCAGCACATTCCAGAAACAGTCGAAGGGAACGAAGGCCTTCAATCGAAGCAACTCTTGTACGCTATGTGATGGCACTACGAGAAGCTCTCGACGAAATAACATTCGTAGAAGAGGTCTTGATCGACCGTATAAATTATCTGACGGTGGGGCTGGAAAATAGTTTCCAAGAAATCAACCTCTTGCACCAGAGGTTGACCATTCTTGTGACACCTCCCATGGAACCAATCCTTCCCTAAGAAGATTAGAACTTAGCACTTGGAGTCAATAACCCCACCGGGTGGGATGACATCCCCGCGGAACCTCCTCTTGACAATTTGCAAGAAGTTCCGGTGGAAGTTACACCCCCTCAAAATGATGATGCCAATGAGCCCGCCTTTCTTCTCCTTAGGGAGATAGAAGAATGGCTCAACGACGTGTGAGGGACCATACCCGGAGGAGAAGTTCTTCAAGCCTCATTCAACCGAGAAAATTATCTTTGTCGGAAATTTTGCTCTTAAAATAAACTATAGGCTAGGACTTCTTTGCGGTTTTAGATTTCTTGTGTTTCTTGACCTACTTATCTAAGTTTTAGTTTATGCTTTTTCTAGGGCCTTATGTAACTCTCTCTTTAATGAATGATGGTTTTCAAAATTATTTGGTGTTTAGATTATGTTGTAATGGATAAAACACACTCCGGATGGTGAAGGATAATAAGGGAGACTTGAACCAACACCCCATGAACAAAAACAGAGCCTCCCGACAATTTTTCTTCATTACAGCAAGTTCAGCACTGGTCGTGCTCGGCCAACATGCTCCGTGCTCAAGGGTCTGCAGAAAAACACCCAGTTCAGGTAACTGGACACGGGGCGTGTTCATTGAACACGCCCCCGTGCCCATCCTTCTGTTACTTTTTGTTACTAGCAATATGAACACAAGGCCGTGCCCGGTCACGACGGCCCGTGTCCAGATGCCCAGTAACATAAATTTTTGTTTTTAACACGACTTTTACACATTCAGTAAACCTAAAAACTTATTTTTGGTACACATTGAGAACAATGTGTAATTTAAGTGGGGGGGGGGGATGCTAAAACCTTGAATTTTGCAAGTCCTAATTACAAGCCTTACACAAAACTCTATTGGAACCGCTAAACACCCCAAATTTTTTCAAAAACTTTTCATTTTTTTACTTGTCTTGGTTTAAATTGGGAATAACAAGTTCTAAAAAGATTATATTTTTACGAATTTACAATCGATAGCGTCATCAGAAAAAGAACCAACATAAGAAAATTATGAAACGGCATGACAAATCTAGTTAAAATTTGATTATATATACTTGATCACATTAAAAACCCATTCCCACAAAAAAGTGAGTTTTGAGCCTTTAATTGAGCATATAAATACACATCTTTAAACTAAATGCTCATCTTTCGTTTCTTGTGTGAATAGCCGCTTGGTTTCTTACGACTCCAGAACTTGCCATAACGATGCATTCCCGGTCCTTATCAACTTAAATCCAAGTAAGTAAATGATGGAGGCATCAGGACTAACCCTTTTTTCTTTCAACACCATTATTTTTCATTTTTTTACCACCTACCCAAAATCCCCCTAGTAAACCCCTTTGAGCCTAAACCTTTTCATTTCTAAACCCACAAAACAAACACCCTTTACCCACCAAAAACCCTTTTTCATTTTAAACCCTTTATTTTAGTAAAAAGCTCGGTCTTCATGTGACATTCCTTATCAATATTATATATATATATATATATATTTATATATATGAAATGAAGTCTAGCAATAAACAAACAAGTTCCTCAAAAGTAACTTTGTTTGAAAAATGCTTCGTTTGAATAAAAAGTCACAAAAATAAAAAGTTTTACGAAAACCGACGCTTTTTACGCCTTTCGCCATTTTTACTAACCACTAACCCAAAACCACCTACCTTTAACCCAAGCCTAACCCTTCCCCAAGACCTCTTGATATTTACAAAGGTGTATAGTTAAAAAGGAGGAGGATTGATTGCTTGGCAAGCATATGGTAGAAGTAAGTTCCATGCCGGTCTCGAGTGTTTCACAAAAATACATCTTTGGCCGAGTGTTGAGTGATCTCCCGTGACGTATGTGAACTTGTATATAAATGGAATTTTAAAGAGGCATGTTATGCCCAAATAAGTAATTTATCTTACGAAACGTTCTAAATAAATCATAACGAATAGAATTGTAAATAACATAAAAATAAAGCCTAATAAAGATCTTGGAATCCCAACACTTAAGACAAGTCCAAAACTTCTCTTCTACCCATTCCGTTTGGGCGTGTAAACCACATTATATAGAGTTTTGCTTGAGGATAAGCAAAGATTCATGTGCGGTGGTATTTGATGTGTGTAAAATGCAACATATAAATTACATCAAATGAGGCATAAAACTAACCCGTTTTTAGTACTAATGTTGGAAAAAGTGTGATTTTGTCTTCCTTTTGTATTTTCAGGATTAAATGAGCGCAAATGAACAAAAAAGCAAAAATACAGCTAAATCTACCATAAATACAAGAAGAGGAATAAACGTGGCATGCCTGACCCCCCGAAAACATCTTCCCAAGCAAAAACAAGAGATCAGAAGGCTGAACACGCCCCGTGCCCAGCGGACACGGGGGCGTGCCCAAGTATCTGAAGAAACGACAAAGTTGTAGAAGCTTCTATTTCCTAACACGGGGGCGTGCCCAGCTCAACACGGTCGTGGTCAACGCTAAGATTCGCAGAATCTAAGCCAATCTTGATAGTACAGATACGCTTCTGCACACGGGGCTGTGCCCAGCGGACATGGGGGCGTGGTCAACTAATGCAGACAAACTGCATTTAATGAAGAAAGAGAAAGTGGATGGACATGGGGTCGTGCCCAATGGACACAGGGCCGTGTCCGGGCTTTTGTGCAGGCTATAAATAGAGGTGCTTGGTTCACTTCAAAGGCATCCCTTGGCAAACCACCTCTCTCACACTTCACCTACACTCCACCACCATCACAACCCACATCCACCACCATCATCCATCATCCATCATAGAGTGTGTGTAGTAGTCTCCGGATCCAAGATTGATAGTAAGAGTTCTTGATAATCAAAGGACATGTTTGCTTAAGTCTCTTACATCACTTGGTGAAGACAAGCATTTAGTGTAATACTTTTGTTTTTTAATCTTTTCACACTTTTTATTTGGTTTTGTATTAATGACTTTAATAACTAGTTTCTTATGTTGAAGGTTAAACTTCCTTATCATTTGTCCGTGGTGTCTTGGCATTATTTTACTGTGTATATAAAATAAAAGATTTACACCATTCATATCTCTACGGTCTATATAGAGATATGTTGGCTACCTGGTCGGGGGTTAAGGGAATGGTTTGGTGAGGTTCTTGCCTTGTTCAGTGTATAGATCCTGCAAGGACCTGGGTCAAGCTTATTAGGACCTCCTTCAATACCCACTTAGCCACTTAGCCGAGGCTAACGTCACCTTCAAAAGAGGGGCCTACCACATTACGCATAAATAACTTAATTAATTATCTTTCAATAATCCAACCCTTTAGGATTGTATCCTTGCTGACTCAAACTACTGGGTTGAGGGTAACGTCACCTTCAAAAGAGGGGCCTACTACTATAACTAGGATAATCTCTTAAAAAGTGCAAAAGTGCGGAAAGTATCAAAGGTTACACTAAAGGCGAGTCGGATCCAAGTGATTCATCTTGTCTATCTGTTTTTTATTTTATTTTATTTTTCAGCATTTTTTAGTTTTTATTTTCATGTTTAAAACTTTTACTAAATTTTTGATTTGATTAGACGTTGAGGATAAACCGGTATTAAAAGCTCTTGTGTCCTTGGACGACCTCGGTATCTTACCAACACTATACTACTCTCACGATGGGTGCACTTGCCCATATGTGTGTATAGTGTTAGTAGAATATTGTGTTTTATAAATGTAAAACTTGACTAAAGTGTTAAAAAGGGCTAAAAATATACAAAAAAATATATAACGCTACACACGCATCAGTGTTGTTCCGTCCAGTAATGAACCACCCGATCTAGATAAACTCCTTAAAAATAGGCGAAACTTCATAAAAACCTCTAGCCACGGGGCCGTGTCCAGGTCAACATGCCCCCGTGCCCGCCTGAAGATTCTTGTCTGATTTCAAATCAGTATATGGACAAAAATGTGTCAGACTCTTGTCTGACCACGAGGCCGTGTCCAGCCGACACGGGGCCGTGGTCAGCGTACTGTCGTTTTCTATAAATGCAGCAAGATTACTGCACACTTGGACTCATTCGAAAGATAAAGATCTGGTGGGATCTTCACATATACCCTAAAAGGTATATTCTAAATAAGTTTCTCAACAACCATCTTGTCACACCCTGACTTTTGTAGAAGCGTGATTATGGTGTGACTTTCTTAATACGAATGCATTCAATCATAACAACAACTATATGATAAAACCACATATTTGTCATCCATTAAATGAGTTTAAAACATAACAACATTGTTTGAAACATAGACTTCAAATTCAAGTTTTACAACACCATACAATTTGTTTATGAGTTCACTAAGGACTTGTCAAAAGATATTAGATGTAACTAAGGTTTGGAAGACGTGTCTCGTCCAGGAATAAAACACACTGACCAAACCCAAAGACCATGGATGAAATCTTTATTCCTATTGCAGCATAAAACTTCCAACGCCCGCCAGATCCACTTACTAATTCCCTGAAATACATGTAGTTTGAAAACATCAACAAAAGTTGAGCGAGTTCATGTGTGTGTTTGTGAATAAACCTTTGAAGCATTTGTAAGTATGTTTGTATGTACTTGAAATCCCGGTATGAAAGCAACAAGGAAATAGATCGATTAATGTGTAGCTAATACATTAATATACATGACATGGTGCAGGGAGACTCAAACCTAGCAGACTTTGTACCGGGATTCCGACTGTAAGACATAGTCACCACATGGCCCATTCGGCAGACTCATGAATGGGGCTCACTACACCCAAATAGATCTATCACTCCTGTCCCTCGGTCCTACTACGAGGATTAATGGCCTTAAGTATGCGCCTACCCATTCACATGATCTACTGTACTTTCCTTAGCTAACCATACCAATTGTATTTGTATATAAGCGTTTTGTAATCATTTGAAACATGTACTTTACCCCCGAAGTTAATAAACAAAACAGTTTAAAGAAAAGGGGGACATGAACTCACAGTTTTGCGTTCTTCGAATCCGACTGTAACTCAAAGTGTCCTCTGGTGTACACGACTACCTACAATGCACTATGGTCTTATTAGACGAGCGGATCGTGCCTTGACTTAGTATAATTAGTGCCTTTGAGTTACGTTTCTAAGTGTCTTCATCATTATTCCAAGTTATATAATTATTTGTTAAAATAATAAATATTTTAACTTAAATTATATTTATTGAATTTTTGGAATAATTGTTAAAACAATATTTTTGAAATGATACTTCTCAAGTATTTGTACTCGTATTTCCTTCCCAAGGATGGGGGTATCTCATACATGTGTACTCGTATTTTGTATTTGTATAACTTGCCATGTATTGGTGTCGTATTCCGGCGTGCAACATCTTTAATAAGTATCCCATATATATTTCTAAAATATATATTTCAAGAAGTATTTCTTAGAAAAATTATTCCTAATTTTTCTTTTGGCAAAAATATTTGTAATTCCAAAACAATATACTTTCAAGACTCACTTAGAAAATATTTAAACTTATTTCATCCCAAAAATAATGTATTTCAAGTTTATCCAAGAAAATATATATTTTTCCCAAAAATCATATATTTTCTAAAAATTCCAAGAAAATATATTTTTATTTCCCAAAAATAATATATTTTCTCCTTGTCAAAGATATGGTATAACTTTGTGATAATTGGAAGAATCATATTTTCCTTTCTTATGTCCAAAATATTTTTCACCAAAAATATACTTATAAATGTATTTTCCAGAATATTTTGTAAGTTACATTCTTTCGTTCGGTTTCCCAATATTATGTGTGTAACTTATATATTTATTCCTCGATAATATATTGTTTCAACCTTACAATAATATAACTATTACACTAAGTATACAAATAATCACACACAATGTGTCTTCTAAATATATATACCTTTATAATAAATATTTAGTTATTTTTATTTACAAAAACCAACCTCCAATATTTGTATTTTTGTTACAAAAATTATGGCAAAGTTTATATTGAAAACCATAGTTAAAATACACTTGTAAATATTCGTTAGAAAATATTTTTCTAAGTGTTTATATTTTTAGAAAATTTTGCCATAGTTTCCCCTAAAAATGGAGGTGTCCATGCTTTTAAAGCATATCATTTTCTTTTTAAAATCATCACAATCAATCAACAATTCATTCAACACTTACCAAGTGCCAAAACAATGTTATCTACATAGCAACATGAACTTGAACTTTCATAAAAACTTGTAGTAACTTGGTAGTGTGCTTAGTAGGTTTAGTTATCCTTTAAAAAATGGTTATTTGTTTGTAAATCTTATTCTTGTAAAGTTTAGTCTTTTACAACTTACTAAATGATTTTTCCCAAAATCATTCTTTTGAATTTTTTTTCTTGTTAACAATGTATTTTTATACTTATTTCACCACTAGAAACATGGTTAGTCTCTTTAAAAACAATGTTTATGTAAATCTTGTGACTTAACTTAGTTTCTTGAGAAAACTAGTTTTGGAATCATCCAAGTTTATGTCTAGTAATTATGTTACATGTTTCATTATTCATAAAATCACTTTCATTCTTCAAGTTCATGAGAAACATAAAGTATGATGATCTTGGTCTTTTACAAGATCACCACCTTAACTAACTAGATCATGTGTTAAATCACAATCTAGTAGGTTTCATATGATGTCTGACGTGACCGTGTCGTCCCGATCAGTCAAAAACCCAATTAAACCTAGGTAGCTAGGGTAAGTCGGGTATCGAATCCACGAAGAGCAGGTGGTCAGTATCGCACGACCTGTTCGGCTAGTTAGACTATTTACAAAAATGTACAATGTGAGTATGAAGTTTACTAATTTTATTTGTTCAATTGATTGGAAAATAAATCGGAGTGAACCGACAATGGGTATTATCTAAAACACTTGTGATTAACTAAAATTGCAACTAAAATACTAAATAGAAAGTTGAAACAAGAATGAGAATACGGATCACACCCGGTTTGATAATTGCAAGACCTAGGGTTCCTACATGTTTTAACTTGATTCAATTGCATATAGTGATTAACGGATTACTATCACGAAGCTTAAGTGCCAATTGCTATCAACGTCTAGACAATGAACCGTAATGCACTTCGTTGCCTCGGACATGTAAATCCTAACCTACGATAAGGCATAAGTGCACAAATTCATTTCGCAAAGTCATAACTTTATCATCGTTCGACAATTCACAAATTCAATTCAAATGCACGACAATTATCATAAGTTTCAAATACTAAAAGATTTGTCACAAATGAATAAACCCTAGAAATCTTACAACATCTACACCGGGGTGAAACCGATGAGACTAGCCGCTCATTGCATTCAAAGTCGTCAACACAAATGCTATTTTTTCTTGATTTCTCTGCCTAGCAGCCAAGGGCGCTGCCTTCTCTTCCTTGCGATCCCCCTCCACTCGATGGTATATTGGTATATGATATAGATAATGTTCGTTAGTGATTTTTGAGAGCCCATTATATGTGTTTGCTGCCCTCCTCGTGAATAATGTAAAGTTCCCCAATTATGAGAGCCCAACAAAAATGTAATATGGGCTACCCCCTTCGTATGTATGATGATTTTTTAGAGCCCAAGATAATAAATGGCTGCCAACAATTCATATATTATTGCTGCTCAACTCGATGATGAATGATGATGTCTTTTTATTTGGGTCTAAAAGCCCAAAAGTCAATCCATGTTGCTGCCAATGATTCGATAATGGCCCACCCCCTTTTAGTTTTGTTGTGCATGAATATTGGCTGCTTATATTCCGTGATAATGCTTAAGCCAAAACTTGACCACGTGCATGACATGTTATTTTGTCTTGGAGTCCGTAAGTTCCATATGCAAGTCCCTGTTTCTTTTTAAACTCCGTAACTTCATCAAATTACGCGTTTTACCTACAAAAGCACAAACACTCGCAATAAACATATTCCACGCATATAATCACGTAAAACAATCTAAACCACGCAAAATCAACCCTTAAACACCCATGTTTTACACTCTACATCACATCCCCACACTTGTCGTTTGCTTGCCCTCAAACAAATCTGTCTTTCACTTTCACGTGAGTCGAACGAGAAACACACTTCCCATTCCCGAGACCAAGGTTAAGGTCCAAAGTCGTACCCGGTTCAATTTTTTTTTTTTTTTGCAATTTACAAAATATGTAACGGTAAAGTGAATAATCACATATAAAATGGTTATCCAAGATTAACCCGCCCTTGAAACTAATAAATCATGCACATCCCTCACAATGTTCTCTCCACTCGGTTTAAAATTTGGCTAATAGATAATGAATTAGCACTTTTCAAGTAATCACTCAAAACCGATTAGAACACGTACCCGCATAGGCTTGCGACCAAATCATTCTCCACCACCGAACACAAAATACTAAGCACAAGTCATAAGGTCTTTGTAAGGGTTGTAACGGGGCTAGGCTAAGGGTAGGAAATAGGATATTTAAAGTGGCTAAGGTGATGAAAACTCGATTTTTATTACAAAACAACTAATCTAACATGATTAACTATAAACATCAAGCTAAGAGGCAACGAGTTTTGCCTTTTATTCAATAACTATTACTTATATTTTTGTATTTTTCTCAACAATTTTTCTCTTCTTTTTCACAACTTTTCTGAATTTTTCGTTTTTTTTTCGCAAAATATAAAGCACAACTATACAAACAAATAGAGCTACAATCGAATTTTTATCACACGAGTTTAAAAGAAAAAGGGTTAACGGTTGTGGGCTAAACGGTTGATCAAACGAAAGGTTTAGGCTCAAAGTGGGCGACTAGGGTATTTATTTGGGTGAGGGTAAACAAATGGTGTAAACGGAAAAGGTTTACCTAATGCCTTAATCATTCTCGTGCTTGAATTCGGTATATGGTCTCAAACGTATCAAAAGTCGCAAGTTCTACAATACGTGACTAATGGTCCACTCAAACAAAGAAAACACAAATATGTAATTCTATGATGTAAAAGTGGCTCAAAACCTCACATATAAAGGGTATGGTATGTGACATGCATGATGTGCTAGTTTCTTAGGCGGATTATTCCCAAATACCCACCCGCTAAATACCTGTCATGCTAATTAACTTGAACTTGACCATGACAAAAGACCACATGGGTTGTGCCATCCCTTGTTGACTTAGTTACTTGTGCTTTAAGATCGCTTTTGAAACAAGACATTTTTGAAAAAAATTTGAAATTTCCCCCCATCCCCACACTTGAGGTCAACATTGTCCTCAATGTGTAGTGTTTAAATGAACGGGTCAAAATCGAAAACTTTTGCTACTCCCCCATCCCCACACTTGAGGTAAACATTGTCCTCAATGTGTAAGAACTAGAGTTTTTAAAAAGCACAAGGGATGTGACACGGCTAACCTCCCCAAAATTTCACCCCGGAAAAATAAAATACAAAATACAATCCACTTATTTGCTAACTAAAAATCAAAGATAAAAAGAAACGTATGCACGTGGTTTTTCACTAGTTCCTTGTGTGCTCTTCATCTCTTCAACAAAATGGTCGTCTCACGAACATGGTGTACAAACAAATCTTAACCCTTGTGTAGAAGCATGCTTCTCACAACCATTAAAATTTATTAGCTACCTAGTTCTACCACTTTTATGAAAATATTACCAGGTCATACATTAATTTACTTTGATTTATGTGGAAAATAACTTACAACAATAACAAGCCTAACTCACTTTCGTAGGAATCACAGTTGCATTTAGCGTATGCAACATGCCCTTTTAAACCTCCCGATAGCTCGGGAGGACGAGTAGGTCTCGTGAGGGTTATATAGGGAACACACCCACAACGTTCACTTAACTAAGAAAATAAAATAAAACGAAAATAATACAAACTCTACAACAATTATATCTTATTTGCCTCTCATGGTGGTCGAAGAGTACATTTGCCTACCGAGTTTCCAACATACGCTCGGTAGTTGGCATGCCGAATCCACCCTCTTTTTCTTTTATTCGGCATGCGTAATGTACAACTTTGGGGTCGCTTCTTACCAAACCGGCCAATGTCTTGTAACGCTACCCTTCGAATCCTTATAGCCGAACCCTCATCCCCAACTTTGTTGGTTGGAGTGATAAGTTTGGGAGAAAGATGAATATGAATGTGAGTTTCTTTCGAATCCGATTCGTCTTGCGGTGTCATGTCTTCCGCTCGGTTCAAACATTCAACTTCTTGCTCTGAAAGATCTCTAACCTCTTCCACCACATCACCATCCACCATTGTACCACTAGCCAACACCTCTTGGTCTCGTCTAAGTTAAGCCAATTCTTCGGCGAGTTAACCCACTTTCTTTGCCAAGTCTTCATGAGCTTTATCTCTTGCCTCAAATTACTTCTTAATCTCTTGATTTGAAGTGGTGATGGCATTCATGATGGCATCGAGCTTGGAACTTATTGAGTCTTGAGGCTCCTTGTATGCCGGTTGAGGGTATTCATTATCATAATCATCATACTCCTCTCGGTAACTTGAGAAGTGTGGCAACTCGGGTTCATAGTAGTATTCTTGATAATGTGGTGTTGGTGGCTTATCATATGGATAATATGAGGATGGACCATTGAAATCTTCATAATCCGCCCTCCTATACTCATATAATCCGCTGAGGTAGTCTTCCCGATCCTTGTTGGCTTGAACTTTTTCGTGGAAAACAGAGTAATCTTCTAAATAATGCTCTCCGCTTCCGCAACACTCACACGGATCATCATCTACCCAATTCATATTGAAAGATGGTACCTGCAAAACATGTACCTGCACAAACAAGCTCGACCACCCGAAGTAAAATCACGAATATACAAGAAAAAGGAAAGAAAATAAACTAAACTAAAATCGAACAAGCAATGAGATACTAAGCGCACTAGCTCCCCGGCAACGGCGCCATTTTGACGTGACTTTGTCGTACCGATCAGTCAAAAACCCAATTAAGCCTAGGTAGCTAGGGTAAGTCGGATATCGAATCCACGAAGAGCAGGTGGTCAGTATTGCACGACCTGTTCGACTAGTTAGACTATTTACAAAAATGTACAATGTGAGTATGAAGTTTGCTAATTTTATTTGTTCAATTGATTGGAAAATAAATCGGAGTGAACCGACAATGGGTATTATCTAAAACATTTGTGATTAACTAAAATTGCTACTAAAATACTAAATAGAAAGTTGAAACAAGAATGAGAATACGGATCACACTCGGTTTGATAATTGCAAGACCTAGGGTTCCTACATGTTTTAACTTGATTCAATTGCATATAGTGATTAACGGATTACTATCACGAAGCTTAGGTGCCAATTGCTATCAACGTCATAGACAACGGACCGTATTGCACTTCGTTGCCTCGGACATGTAAATCCTAACCTACGATAAGGCATAAGTGCACAAATTCATTTCGCAAAGTCATAACTTTATCATCGTTCGACAATTAACAAATTCAATTCAAATGCACGACAATTATCAAAAGTTTCAAATACTAAACAATTTGTCACAAAACCAAACTAAAATACAAATGTATAAACCCTAGAAATCTTACAACATCTACACCGGGGTGAAACCGACGAGACTAGCCGCTCATTGCGTTCAAAGTCGTCAACACAATTGCTATTTTTTCTTGATTTCTGTGCCCAGCAGCCAAGGGCGCTGCCTTCTCTTCCTTGAATAATGAAAAGTTCCCCAATTATGAGAGCCCAACAAAAATGTAATATGGGCTACCCCCTTCGTATGTATGATGATTTTTGAGAGCCCAAGATAATAAATGGCTGCCAACAATTCGTATATTATTGCTGCTCAACTCGATGATGAATGATGATGTCTTTTTATTTGGGTTTAAAAGCCCAAAAGTCAATCCATGTTGCTGCCAATGATTCGATAATGGCCCACTCGCCTTTTAGTTTTGTTGTGCATGAATATTGGCTTCCCATATTCCGTGATAATGCTCAAGCCAAAACTTGACCACGTGCATGATATGTTATTTTGTCTTGGAATCCGTAAGTTCCATATGCAAGTCCCTGTTTCTTTTTAAATTCCGTAACTTCATCAAATTACGCGTTTTACCTACAAAAGCACAAACACTCGCAATAAACATATTCCACGCATATAATCACGTAAAACAATCTAAACCACACAAAATTAACCCTTAAACACCCATGTTTCACATTCTACATCACATCCCCACACTTTTCGTTTGCTTGCCCTCAAATAAATTTGTCTTTCACTTTCACGTGGGTCGAACGAGAAACACACTTCCCATTCCCGAGACAAAGGTTAAGGTCCAAAGTCGTACCCGGTTCAAATTTTTTTTTTGCAATTTACAAAATATGTAACGGTAAAGTGAATAATCACATATAAAATGGTTATCCAAGATTAACCCGCCCTTGAAACTAATAAATCATGCACATCCCTCACAATGTTCTCTCCACTCGTTTTAAAATTTGGCTAATAGATAATGAATTAGCACTTTTCAAGTAATCACTCAAAACCGATTAGAACACGTACCCGCATAGGCTTGCGACCAAATCATTCTCTACCACCGAACACAAATACTAAGCACAAGTCATAAGGTCTTTGTAAGGGTTGTAACGGGGCTAGGCTAAGGGTAGGAAATAGGATATTTAAAGTGGCTAAGGTGATGAAAACTCGATTTTTATTACAAAATAACTAATCTAACATGATCAACTATAAACATCAAGCTAAGAGGCAACGAGTTTTGCCTTTTATTCAATAACTATTACTTATATTTTTGTATTTTTCTCAACAATTTTTCTCTTCTTTTTCACAACTTTTCTGAATTTTTCGTTTTTTTCCCGCAAAATATAAAGCACAACTATACAAACAAATAGAGCTACAATCGAATTTTAATCACACGGGTTTAAAAGAAAAAGGGTTAACGGTTGTGGGCTAAACGGGTTGATCAAACGAAAGGTTTAGGCTCAAAGTGGGCGACTAGGGTATTTATTTGGGTGAGGGTAAGCAAATGGTGTAAACGAAAAAGGTTTACCTAATGCCTTAATCATTCTCGTGCTTGAATTCGGTCTAGGGTCTCAAACGTATCAAAAGTCGCAAGTTCTACAATACGTGACTAATGGTCCACTCAAACAAAGAAAACACAAATATGTAATTCTATGATGTAAAAGTGGCTCAAAACCTCACATATAAAGGGTATGGTATGTGACATGCTTGATGTACTAGTTTCTTAGGCGGATTATTCCCAAATAACCGCCCGCTAAATACCTGTCATGCTAATTAACTTGAACTTGACCATGACAAAAGACCACATGGGTTGTGCCATCCCTTGTTGACTTAGTTACTTGTGCTTTAAGATCTCTTTTGAAACAAGACATTTTTGAAATTTCCCCCCATCCCCACACTTGAGGTCAACATTGTCCTCAATGTGTAGTGTTTAAATGAACGGGTCAAGGAAGATTTTGGTGGTGGGGCCACCTTGTGACCGTAAACATGAGGGGGGGGGGGGTCTTGGTTGGTGTTTAATGGATAGTTAGGTTAGATGATTAGATTCTAAGTGTATTAGTTAGATGTTAAGCATATTATGTGTTATATAGTGTGTTAGGGTATTCGGGGATCATAACTAGCTCATAAATAATCAAACAATGCTTCTAGTGTAATTTTGGTGTTTCGGGTAGTGTTCGGTTGTTTGGTTAGATACCGGTTCATTAAAGTGCTAAATTATGTCGTGTAGTGTTCTTTACGTACCCTTTGTGAGACTTTTAGTTCCCGACACTTAGGAAAGCTTTCAGGACCATTTAGTCATATTTTTGCATGTGACTAGCTTGTTAAAAAGGTGATTTTTGCTGAATTATGCTGAATTCAGCACTTTGGGTGAGTTTTAGGCACTTTTCGGCACTTAAACTATCACTTAAAAATGCAGTTTTGTGGTCCTTACTTCCTTACACACCATACTAGTGTAGTACTTAGTCTCTGGCCCATACTGGGTCTCAAAATACTGTCTGTCTATGTACTGAACCTCGTCAGCATTTTTCTGAGTTATCTGTTAACTGTGCTAACTGTGCTTTGTGCATCATTTATGTCTATATGTTTGCATGCAGTCAATGATATGTCATTTGCAATATGTGATGCACATGTGTGTATAAAGCAATAATCAGAAAGCAGTTCAAGTCATTAATTGTAAATCAGCACAGTCATTAATCCTTAATTATTGTCTAATTAATTGTACGGATTCATGCAAATTTGGCAGTTGTCACACATCTTGTCTTTACTACTTTTGTCTATTGCATTCTTCTTCATTTTTTCCTCAAAACCTCCATTAAAACTTGAGATCCCCATGTTTTCAAGCTTTATTGTGATATTTGTTAGGTTTTTTTTCAAGGAATCTTATCAGAAATAAGTTTTACAACACTGTTTTAACTTATTTCTGCTAAGAAATGTTTCAAAAGTCATAAAAATAATTTAAAACTATAAGATTCCTTGTTTCAAAAATCTGCAGAGAGGTGGCCACGGGGCCGTGCTCAGCGAGCACGGGGCTGTGGCTGGAGTACTGTTTCATTGGTCTGAAACTTTTTGACTTGTTTTCTTAGAATGTCAAGCAGGAATAGCGGAACATCCTCAGACCAATCAAGAAACGATCGACGAGGAAGAAGATCATTAGTGGAAGACTCTCTAGTCAACTACGTGTATGCCTTAAGGGAGGCCATCGATGAAATGACAGGAGTAGAGGAAGCCCTCATTGACCGTATCAACCATCTTTTGGTGGGGCTAGAAGGGTGTATTCAAGAAGTCAACCTTTTGCACCAAAATTTGAATATTCTTGCTTCTCCTCCCTTGGTGCTAATCATTGCACATCAAGGGTGAAATGTTGTGCTGGAAGTCATTATTCCGGCCGAGTGGCATGTCATGACTCCGGAACCCCCTCAAGACATATTACATGGGGTCTCGGTGGCCGTCGCACCTCCTCCGCAAAACATCATAAAGAATGAGCTCGCCTTCTTCCTCCCTAGGGAGATAGAGGAATGGATCAACGACATCTAAAGGGACATCTATTGGTTCTGAGTTCTACAAACACCCTTAAGTACCGGAAAGCTATTTCCGGGTTTTTGACATTCCTACAATTAGGGTAGAACTCCATAAAATGATTTCATGCGTTACTTGACCTATCTATCCTAGGAACTTTTAGTTTTTCGTTTTTAACTTTAATTTCATTTTCTAGGATCCTTTGTAATTGTTATTTTTAATGAATGATGGTTTCTATGAAATAAATGGTGTTTGGTGATGTTGTAATGGATAAAACACACTCGGAACGGTGGAGGTTACTAAGGGAAACTTGAACCCACACCTCATGCACAAAAACAGAGCCTCCCAACAATTTTTCTTCATCACAGCAAGTTCAGCACGGGGCCATGCTCAGCCCAACACGCCCCCGTGCCCAAGGATCTGCAGAAAACGCCCAGTTCAGGTAACTGGACACGAGGTCGTGTTCACTGAACACGCCCCCGTGCCCAGCCTTCTGTTAACTTTGATACTGGCAATCTGAACACGGGGTCGTGCCTGGACCAACACGGGCCCGTGTCCAGACACCCAGTAACATAAAATTTTGTTTTTAAACAACTTTTTACACATTCAATCAACCTAAAAACTTATTTTTGGGACACATTGAGGACAATGTGTAATTTAAGTGTGGGGGGGGGGAGGAGGGGATACTAAAACCTTGAATTTTGCAAGTCCTAATAACAAGCCTTACACAAAAATCTATTGGAACCGCTAATCACCCCAAATTTTTTCAAAAACTTTTCATTTTTTTACTTGTCTTGGTTAAATTTGGGAATAACAAGTTCTAAAAGGTTATATTTTTACAAATTTACAACCGATAGCGTCATGATAAAGAGAACCGACATAAGAAAATTATGAAACAGCATGACAAATCTAGTTAAAATTTGATTATATATACTTGATCACATTATAAACCCATTCCCACAAAAAGTGAGTTGTGAGCCTTTATTGAGTATACAAGCATACATCTTTAAACTAAATGCTCATTTTTCGTTTCTTGTGTGAATGGCTGCTTGGTTTCTTACGACTCTAGAACTTGCCACGACGATACATTCCCGGTACTTACCAACTTAAACCCAAGTAAGTAAATGATGGAGGCATTAGGACTAACCCTTTTTCTTTTCAACACCATTTTTTTCATTTTCTTTTTCACCTACCTAAAATCCCCCTAGTTAACCCCTTTGAGCCTAAACCTTTTCGTTTCTTAACCCACAAAACAAACACCCTTTACCCACCAAAACCTTTTTCTTTTAAACCCTTTATTTTAGTAAAAATATCGGTTGTCTCATGACGTTCTTTATCAAAAAAAAAATCAAGTCTTGCAATAAACAAACTAAGTCCTCAAAGAAACTTTGTTTGAAAATGTTTAGTTTGAATAAAAGTCACAAAAAACAAAAAGTTTTACGATGACCGACGCTTTTTACGCTTTTAGCCCTTTTTACAAACCACTAACCCAAAACCACCTACCTTTAACCCAAGCCTAACCCTTCCCCAAAGTCCTCTTGATATTTACAAAGGTTTATTGTTAAAAAGGAGGAGGATTGATTGCTTGGCAAGCATATGGTAGAAGTAAGTTCCATGCCGGTCTCGAGTGTTTCACAAAAATACATCTTCGGCCGAGTGTTGAGTGATCTCTCGTGAGGTATGTCAACTTGTATATAAATGGAATTTTAAAGAGGCATGTTATGCCTAAATAAGTAATTTCTCTTATGAAACGTTCTAAATAAATCATAACGAATAGGATTGTAAATAGCATAAAAATAAAACCCAATATAGATCTTGGATTCCCGACACTCAAGACAAGCCCAAAACTTCTCTTCTACCCATTCCATTTGGGAGTGTAAGCCATGAAATAAAGAGTTTTTCTTGAGGACAAGTAAAATATTCAAGTGTGGGGGTATTTGATGTGTGCAAAATGCAACATATAAATTACATCAAATGAGGCATAAAACTAACCCTTTTTTAGTACTAATGTTGGAAAAAGTGTGCTTTTGTCTTCCTTTTGTATTTTAAGGACTAAATGAGCTTAAATGAACAAAAGAAACAAATATGCAGCAAAAACTAACATAAATACAAAGAAAAGGAATAAATGTGGCGTGCCCGACCCCTCGACTGCATCTTCCCTGGCAAAAACAAGAAACAGAGGGCTGACCACGGCCCCGTGCCCAGCGGACACGGGGGTGTGGCCAGATGTTTGCAGAAAATAACAAAGTTGTAGAAGCTTATATTCCCAGCACGGGGGCGTGCCCAGCTCAACACGGGCCGTGGTCAACGCTAAGATTCGCAGAATCTTGCAAATTTTGATAGTACAGATACGCTTCTACACACGGGGCCGTGCCCAGCGGACACAGGGGCGTGTGGAGCCTTGATGTGTTCAAAATGTAACATATAAATTTCATCATATGAGGCATAAAACTAACCCTTTTTTAGTACTAATGTTGGAAAAAGTGTGCTTTTGTCTTCCTTTTGTATTTTCAGGATTAAATGAGCTCAAATTAACAAAAGAAGCAAAAAGACATCAAAATCTAACATAAATACAAGAAAAGGAACAGAATGTGACATGCCCGACCCCACGACAGCATCTTCCCAAGCAAAACAAGATATCATAAGCCTGAACACGCCCCGTGCTCAGCCAGCACGGGGGCGTGCCCAAGTGACAGCAGAAAAGACAAAGTGATAGAAGCTTCTATTGCCCACCACGGGGCCGTGCTCAGCGGACACGCGGCCGTGGTCAACTATAAGATTCGCACAATCCAGGCAAATCTTCATAGTACAAAGATTCTTCTGCACACGGGGTCGTGCTCAGCGGACACGGGGGCGTGGTTAACTAATAAGACAAAGCTGCATTAAATGAAGAAAGAGAAGGATGTGGACACGGGGCCGTGCCCACTGGACACGGGGCCGTGCCTGAGCTTCTGTTCAGCCTATAAATAGAAGTGCTTGGCTCAAGCTCAAACCATCCCTTAGCACACCACCTCTCTCACACTTCACCCACCACCCACCACCACCATAACACCATCATCCACCACCATCATCCATTGTCCATCGTAGAGTGTGTGAGTCGTCTCGGGATCCAAGATTGATCGTAAGAGTTCTTGACAATCAAGGCCATGTTTGCCTAAGTCTCTTACATCATTTGGTGAAGACAAAATGTCTAGTGTAATACTCTTTATTTCTAATCTTTTGCACTTTTTATTTGGTTTTGTATTAATGACTTTAATAACTAGTTGCTTATGTTGAAGGTGATCTTTCCTTATCGTTTGTCCGTGGTGTCTTGGCATTATTTTACTGTCTATATAAAATAAAAGATTTTCACCATTCATATCTCCACGGTCTATACGGAGGTATGTTGGCTACCTGGTCGGGGGTTAAGGTAACGGTTTGGTAAAGGTCTTGCCATTGTTCAGCGTTTAGAGGTCTTGCAATGGACCTGGGTCAAATTTAGTAGGACCTCCTTCAATACTTAACGGTATTGGATGGCGGGGGTCCAAACTCTTTGATCCCCTCATAAGTTAACTACTATTAATACTATAACCCGGCTACTTAGGACTGTATCCCTGCTGACTCAGACTACTTAGTCGAGGGTAACGTCACCTCCAAAAGAGGGGCCTACCATAATATTGCATTAATAACTTAATTAATTATCTTCCAATAATCCACCCTTTTAGGATTGTATCATTGCTGACTCAAACTACTGGGGTGAGGGTAACGTCACCTTCAAAAGAGGGGCCTACTACAATAACTAAGATAATCTCTTAATTATGTGCAAAAGTGCGGAAATAATCAAAGGTTACACTAGATACGAGTCGGAACCAAGTGATTCATCTTGTCTATCTGTTTTTATTTTTATTTTTATTTTCAGCATTTTAGTTAGTTTTTACTTTTCTTAGTTTAAAACATTTTTCTAAACCTTTTTATTTTGATTAGACGTTGAGGATAAACCGGTACTAAAAGATCTTGTGTCCTTGGACGACCTCGGTATCTTACCAACACTATACTACGCTCACGATGGGTGCACTTGCCCATATGTGTGTTTAGTGTTAGTGAAATATCGTGTTTTATAAATTTAAAACTTGGCTAAAAATAAGTGTTAAAGGGGCTTAAAATATACACCTAAAATATATAACACTTCACACGCATCAAGTTTTTGGCGCCGCTGCCGGGGAAACAAGGATTTTAAGAAAGTTAGGAATCAACGGCCTAATCGTTTTTCTTATTTTTCATTTTTTTAAGGATTTTTTTTTAGTTTTTCAGCTTCTGCAGAGCTCAGAACGGGCC
>JARYGA010053639.1:0-11676 GCA_030545235.1 Helianthus tuberosus
ATTGACTTAAAATCTTTCGGTTCGGGAAATTCGGTACCGGTACCCAATACCATTTGCTCATCTCTGACCACGGGTTTCATACGAACGACATCATTACCATAAATTTTTTTTGTTGATTTTCTTTCAGTTATCTTATACTGTTTTTTTTCTACATTTTCTTTTTATTTTTGTCAGCAGTTCTGTGTGTAACGCGCTCGTAGTGATTTCAAAACACATGTAAACACAAACTAAATGACAAAAGAAGTTCGCCGCAACGCGGCCATAGTAATAAACCTAGTTATATTAATTATAAAACACTCATATTAATATCAATAACACTAATATTAATTATAATAACTCTAATATTAATTATAATAACTCTAATATTAATTATAAAAAACTCATATTAATTATAATAACTCGTATAGGCCTGTAGGTGTAGTATAAGTCTCGCATAGGACTATAGGTGTGGTTTAGGTCTCGTATAGACCTATACAAGTGTTGTATCATATCATGTACTTGCTATTTTTATTTATTTAAAATAGAAAACTTGTTTTTGTATAAAAGTTCGCTAAAAAGATTAATATTGTATAAAATGTTTGTTAAAAAAAAACCCTTATATACGCCCCATATAGACCTATACGTGGCATATATGGGGCATGGGTTATGGGTCATATATAAGACCTATACGAGGGGTCCTATACGCCCCCCCCCCCCCCCGCGTATAGGCCTATACGAGACATATAAGAGCAGTCAAACCAGAACTGACATGAGTCAGACACTGAGTTTGATGTAACCCTATACGCCTCGTATAGGCTATACGAGGCAAAGGGTGCCTAAATAGACAGATAGGGTGTGTGGATAGTTTGAGCCTACAACAATTATTATTCTAAAGAAATTGATTTTTTACGTGTAAAATTTTTTGTTTATTTTATAAAGATAATTCTTTCGATTTTTAGCACCCGCACCGAAGCCATAACAACCGTTAAAGTCAAAATAACGATTTTTTATTTTTATTTTTCATTACAATATTTTATTTTATTATATTTATTTATTATTTGTTTATGTGGTCCCAATAGTGACTTTTGTTTCAGTTTTTAAGGACTTGTATTTTGTATTTTATTAATTAACTAGAATTACGACCCGCTCAATGCGGCGGGGATTCTTTAGTTATAACTAAGTCGATTTAGGACGCGCACGTTATGTTGAACCCGTCAAACGGGAAAAAAATAGACGATGTAAAAACGTTAAACCAAAAACGCACATTGCGAGGTGTTAAGTCACAAAATTTAGAACGAAGCATAAAGCGAAAAATTTGCGGAAAATGAAAACTATAAAGGACCAAAGTTGAAAGTAAAAAAAGTTGTGAGGATAGATTGCAAAAGATAAAAAGTTTTGTGTTAAAGCTAAAAAAACAAATAGTTTTTGGTTAAAAGTAATTTATGAAATACTTTTGGGTGAAAAGTAAAAAAAATCAAATTTTTTTTTCTAAAAAAAACCACAAAGCTAAGGTTACGACAACCATATGCATAATCATTTTCTCTTTGAAAAACCTCCAAAGCCTAGATTACAACACATAAGTAAAAAAAAAATCAAAGTGGTTAAATCGCAAAAGATGTAAACATTTGAATTAGAAGTAAAAAATCAAATTAATCAAAGGGGTTAAACTACCAAAGATTAAAATTTTAAACTTAAATTGTCAAAGATTAAAACTTTAGTGTTAAAAAGGAAACAAAGATTAAAAATTTTAAACCTAAATTGTCAAATATTAAAACTTTAGGGTAAATTGTCAAAGATTAAAACTTTAGGGTTAAAAAGGAAACAAAAATTAGAAGTTTAAACTTAAATTGTCAAACAATAAAACTTTAGGGTTAAAAAGGAAAATTTTCATTTTTTTTTGAAAGACTCCCAAAGCTAGATGTACAACCTTTTATGCACAAATAACTTGCTTATTTATATATGTTAATAATAATTAATAGCAAATAAGCACAGAACAAATAAAATCGCATAAACGACGGAATATGGAAGAATGAACGAAATGGAAGTCAAATCTAAAAACGATTCAATTATCGGTATTTTTTTTTAAATATTTTTATTTTTTATGTCATAGATACCAAACCTAACTACTCTTTACCGAACTATAATTTTGTATACATTGGGTATTCAAAAAGCATCATTTGACATTTAATACTGAAATAAGTTTGTTTATCCACCTTTCGAAATTAGTTTTTTTTTTTTTTTTTTTTGCCTAGAGCTAGTGATGGATTGGTAAGGGAGAGACCTGGTGTTCCAAGTGACCCAGGTTCAATTCCTGCCTTCAGTATTTAGTTTCTTCAGCACCTGGTGATGATGGGAGACTAGACGAGTAGGCGGTAGTTCGATCCTTGAACTGAGCGGGTTTTACCTTACCGCACTGTTGTGCCTTCAGGCGAGTGTTCACGGGCTTCGGCTCTAGTTGAGGGTTTTCCCCGGTTTGAAAGGCGAGTGTATCCCGATGTGGTGAATTTCGCCAGTAGGCTATTTGGATAATTCGTTGGCCGTTGAAAAAAAAAAAGATACTTGTTTTTTTTTATTATGTTGAAACGAATGCAGTTTTATTCTTATTGTACAACTTTTTTAAGTTTAAGTTTTATAAGCATTTCTTTTTGGGTGATTTACATAAAACAACATTATATTCTCCCAAAAGAAACATTATGGTCCTTTGGCTTGTGTTGGTTAAATCCGTGTCATAAACCCTATTGCCAATAACAGATGAAATCCTCACAGATTGTTTAATTTACAACTTATCATTTTATTTATTTTTTACTTTTTTGTTTAATTTACAACTTATCATTTTATTTATTTTTTACTTTTTATTGGTATCCGTAGCTAATTACTAATGGATGAATGCTGATGAAGTCTTCCTTTATTTAGAGGTGTTAGAATTCAATCAACAATTGTAGATGCAAACAGTGGCGGACCCAGGAATTTTTCCATGGGGGTGCGGAACATTTTTAAAAATTTTAGGCCCCTAGGTATATAAGTAAAAAAATCGGTTCGTATTGGGTCGGCTCGGGTCGTGACGGGTCGGGTCATGTAAAACAAAAGAAATCGCGCCATAACGTCCCTACTCATGGTTTCTATCACAAACAAATTGATCCATAAGTTCATCGCTCCATAACATAATGTTTCAATTTTAATTTTCAACCCTAGAAATCGTGTCTAATCACCCTAAAAATCATCTAAACAACATAATCATCCTAAAAATCATCTAAACAACCATAAACAACGTTAAAACACATGAAATTTCAAACCTATTTAAGAATTTTGTTACCCTTTGGTGTCGGACGGCGGTGGTTCGCGGCTGCAGATGACGTGATGTTGTGGTTGTTGTTGTGTTCGATGATCGCTGGCAGGAGACGACCCAAGAGAAGGAGGGCGGGAGGAGTTCTAAGGGACTATTGGGCTTATTTTAATTATTATAGTTTGAACTTAGGTTGAGTTTGGTTAATGGGCTAGTAATTAGTGGGCTAATTATGTTTAATGAAATAGTGGGTTAAGGTATTGGGTATTTGGGTTAAGTTGGGTAGTATAAGTTTATATAATTTAGGTAGTTTTTTTTAATTAGAGTTTACTAAAAAAAAATTAAAATATAAATCGCTAACATTGTTTACCTAAGGTGTGTGGACGAAAAATTCCAAGGGGTGCGGATGAAAAAATGCAAGGGGTGCGGACGAAAAAATCCAAGGGGTGCGGACGAGATTTTCAACGGAAAATAGCATTAAATTTTTTTTTCCCGGGGGTGCGCCCGCCCACCTTGGGCTAGGGGTAAGTCCGCCCCTGGATGCAAATATTCTGCAACATGTGTTAGGCCTAGTTTTGCAATAGAAATTGATAAATAAATACTCTATGAAATTAGAGTTATGTAAATAATACTCATGCACTAATGTTAGTTTATGAGTACATTGGACTTAGATTCAACAAAGTTCATGATTACACTAAGTAATTTGTACACTACCATGTTATAATGAATTTAAACTTCATTTGCCTAGGTGTTTATTCCCGTTAACGATTTGGGTCTATTAACTTGTTTACAATAAAGGTTAGAGTTCAAATCTTGCATAGTATTGGCGGATCTTAAACTTAGTTTTCGGTAAAAGCTGCATAGTGTCGGTTAATGTGTATTAATCCTTAAATATATAAGAATTGTTGTTCGAAAAATAATTAATAACTTGTTTATGATAAAGGATTTGCTTAAGTACTTTTATACACTGGCCACAAGAGAAAATGTATCAAAGGATTTACTTAGCCGGTGCAATCATTATTCATTAATACATTAAAAGGTTAGTGTATAAAGACTTAATCTTTTCAACCACATCGTAACCCAAGTGTTAATCACACCGATCATGTGTTATCAACTACTTAAGAAAGCTTCTAAAGATTAAACGTCTTTGTGTACACTCAAAACCTTAACTTTTTACACCAAATCAAGGGTGGATTTACATTCAAACAACGGGTTCCGAGGAACCCATTCAGTTTCTAATTTTTAACTAAAGCATATATAGAAAATACGGTAGGAACCCATAAATAAATTGTGGGTAAACCCATTCATAAAAGATGTACAGTGTTACCTGCTCTTTGCAACCACTAGATCTCAAGTTCAATTCCGCTTCAACGCGGTTTTTTATTGTTAAAACCCACCAACTCAGGTCAAGCACTAAATAAAGCAACTGTAAAAGACATAATGTACATCACAAATTAGATTTGTTACCACAGTTGGGAAATGTAAGGGTTATAGGACTGTGAGTCAAGTTATTCTACAAAGGCTTCTAATTGTAAGAAGTGTAAGAAGGATTTATAGAGTGACAAGTGTCCAATAACCTAAAACTAAACCCACTACATCACCACCAAAAACCTAAACACCCAACCCCACCCCACCACCACCACCACCCAAAAACCTAAACCCCCCCCCCCCCACCCCCCCCCCACAAAAAAAACAAAAAAAAACTATACCTCACCAAAAAAACCCCCAAAAAACCTAACCCCCCCCCCCCCCCCCCCAAAAAAAAAACCCTAAAAAAAAATATAAAAAAAACTAAACACCCACCCCCACCCCCACCCAAAAACCTAAACCCCCACCCCCCACCCCCTCGGCAAAAAAAAAAAAAAAAAAAAAAAAAAATTTTTTTTTTTTTTTTTTTTTGGGGTGGGTGATGTGGGGGGTGGGGGGGGGGGGTGGGGGTGGCGGTTTTTGGTGGTGGTGGATGTTTAAGTTTTTTTTTTTTTTTTAGTGGGTTTTTTTGTGTAGTGGGTTTTTTTAGGTTATTGGACACTTGTCACTCTATAAATCCTTCTTACACTTCTTACAATTAGGATCCTTTGTATTTGATCCTAATCCATAGGACTGTGTCAAAAATGAATAATTTGAGTATATGTGTCAATACGGGTCAAGTAGAACCATAATCACTTTTTGTTTTTTACTTGCCTGATCTTCGTAAATACTTAATTTTCACATATTATTAAAAACAAGAGTAAATTTCTGTTTTCGTCCCTGAGGTTTGTCCATTTTAACTAGTTTAGTCCAAAAATCTAATTTATAACAAAACCATCCCTAAGGTTTGCATTTTTTAACGCTTTTCATCCCTAAGGTTTGCATTTCTTAACGCTTTTCATCCCTGAGAATTAAATGAAAAAGCACCCTTAGGGATGAAAAGCGTTAAGAAATGCAAACTTCAGGGCTGGATTTGTTATAAATTAGATTTTTGGACTAAAGTAGTTAAAATTGACAAACCTCATGGACGAAAACAGAAATTTACTCTAAAAACAATATTGTTTTGTTTAGAATTTAATTTTTGAAAATGTTTAAGAGGTTTTATGCATTGTAAATGTAGTTTGCTTGACTTTTGACCCGTTGAATCTGTTTTAAATTTCCCACTTTTATTAAGATTACACATTTGATCCGTGTTAAGTAAAGCATAATTCATATCGACTCATTTGTCAATAACTATGGCTTTACAATCAAAATTGGTGATGAAATAAATTCATTTTCAACAAGTATATTGAAGGGAAAAAAGAAAAACACTTATAAAGAATATGGTAGGGAACAATTGTAGGTGATTTTTTATTCGTAAAGACTACCGTATTTTATATTACATGTTTTTAATTTCTAATGACAATGTTCTTTTCATTATTGTATTCTATTTTTATAATGTGATGGATACCTGACCCGAACCGTCGAACCAAACCGAATTTTTTTATGTTCAATCGTATGAAATTGAAACACGTAAAAAAGTGAACCAAGTAACATAAATTCCTGAATCCGCCACTGCACCAAATGTCACATGTTTAAGCATTTCAACCAAAATCGATATAATATCAAATGTTGTTATGTTCTTTTAAACAAAAAGTCACACTGACTAGACATCTTGTTTATTTAGATCATTTACTCAACTGCTTAAGAAAGCTTTTAAAGATTTAATGTATATATGTACACACAAAACCATTGGCGAAGTTTGGGGGGTCGATTTTTCTCAATTCCGGGGGGCGAAAACGTATATATCTAAAAATTTCTATACGAAAGTACTGTTCATAACACTACGCGTCGAAAAGTTCAGGGGAAAGGGCGCCCCCTCCCGCCCCAAGGAAGCTGCTCCCCTGCACAAAACCTAAACTTTTTATACCAAATATCACAAGTTTAACCATTCAAGTCAAAATCAATCTAATACCTTTGTATTATTATGTTCTTTTTTACAAAATAAATCATAGTGACTAGACATCAATTTTGTCTAGATCCACCTGGAGATAAGATCACGCGTACTGCACTTTTAATGCATGAAATACACAAATATAATACAACAAATGTTTGATTAATAAACTAATAATTTAAAACTTATATATAATCTAATCATCACAAAATAACGTTTTCAAGAAACCCACTCAACTTTTCTTCTTTTCTTCAAGAACCCAACACTCAAGAACAAATCTTTATAACTATTTAACATAATTTTACTGTTCAATTTGGTCCCAAAATAAGAACAAAATCTGTCCACTATTCACATCAACAGAAATTTTAACAATTTTCAATCTTTTTATTTAAAGATTGAAAATTTATTAAAACCCAGTTGTTGTTTTTAAACATTATGTGATAAAGATCTGTAATTTTGTATAAATGTTGTTGATTTGATGTTTGCCGGTGAAGATTTGAGTTATTTATGGAGTTCAAGATTCGTTGTGGGAAATGTTGGCCCCAGCTATTACTTCTACAGGTAAACTTCTACTTCCATTGTTATTTTTTATTTTTATTTTTTGATTGTATGATATATTTGTTGGGGAATATTTTAGGGTTCTATCTGTTTTACCATTTTGGGTGTAAAAGATTGAAGCTTTCAAAATCTTGAATGTTCATGGTGTTTAATTGCTGTTTAATATAATGTTTTTATGATATATTCACTACTGTTTTATAGAACACTATTAGGATTTTGCTGATTTTGACAAAGCTAAATCAGTGAATTAAATTTTTTTTTTTTTTTTTTGATATTAGGGTTTGAATTTTCAGGAGTTAGAACTAGGGTAATTTTTGTCAAAATTAGATATTTGGGTAAGCAAAAGATAGAAAATCTACAAAAGAGTTAAATTTATAATCCATATACTCTTTTTTTGTTTCTTTTAGTTGAAATAATCAAATATGGTGTTCTTATTTGTTTCAGATTCTAGTAATTTGTCTATTAATTTTAGTATTTTTTGAGATAATATAAACATCGACCAAAATCGAAGCTTTCATGTTGCTTGATTGCTGTTTAGTATTTGTAACTTGGAATTAATATTTCAATTTTGTATTTCTTATGCTACAATGACTACTGTTTTATCAAACACTGTTAGGATTTTGCTGATTTTGACAAGCTAAATTTAGCCCCTTTTTTTGGATATTAAGGGTCAGTTAAAAAAAAATAGGAAACATACAGTTCTAAACGAGTTAAATTGGTGATTCATAAACACTTTTTTGTTTCCTTTAGCTGAAATTATCAATACGGGTTCGTGTTTGTTTCAGATTCTATTAATTTTAGTATTGTTCGACACAATCCAAGCAAATTACGACCAAAATCAATTGCAACGGAAACGGCCAGAAACGGGCAGTGAAAATATCGCATCACATTCTTGTATTCACGATGAGATAATCGAACAAAGAAGAAAGAGATCCGGGAACAACATTTATTCCGTAACTCCACAAGTTTATCATGCAACTGACACCGAGCCTCTTCACCGCAAGGGAAGGACATTATTGGAAATTCCAAAAGTTTCAAGCTTTCCTAAGAACGTAAAACAACCCATCCGAATTTATCTAAACTATGATGCGGTGGGTCATTCGCCCACTAGAGATTGTAGAAACATTGGTGATATAGTGAAAGTAAGTTTAGTTGAACAATCCGTTTCTTGAAACTTTGACGCAAATTTAAATAAGAGTAAAATGCCATTTTCGTTCCTAAGGTTTAGCCAGTTTTGTGACTTTCGTCCAAAGGTTTGTTTTTCCGCATCTGTATCCAAAAGGTTTGAATTCTTGCTATTTTCATCCGGCTCGTTAGCTCCATCCATTTTTCTCGGTTAAGTTAGGGGTATTTTCGTCTTTTTTGTTAACCTTTAGGTCTTTTTCACTTTATGTACAAGCATTTAGCATAATGTACAAGTATCACCTAAAGGGCAATTCGGACTTTTTCGCTTTATGTACGAAAATACCCTTGACTTAACGTAGAAAAATAGATGGAGTTAATGAGCCGAATGAAAATGGCAAGATTTCAAACCTTTTGGATCCAAATGCGAAAAAACAACCCTTTGGACGAAAGTGGCGAAACCCCAAGGACGAAAATGACATTTTACTCTATAAATAATTTTCTTGATTAATTTGTGTTTCCTTTTTCAGTTAGGTGAACCTCCGGAAGCTTCTAATTCGGAAACACTTTCTTGTAATCCTTACAATGATCCCTCGATTGTTAGTGATTGTTGGTACAATTGTACTTCGGATGATATATCCGGAGAGGATAAAAGGCGTTGTCTTCGAAGGGTATATTCAAATTTTTCATTTTCTTCGTGGGTTTTCGGATATGGGTTATTATTTGTGTATTACAGTTTTAATTGTTTTGTTTATATATTATGAGAGATCAGGCTTTAGGGCAGACAGCTGACTGGTTTAGAAGAGCTTTGGCTGTTGAGCGTGTAAGAGGAAACTTGCGGTTAAGTGGTTACTCTGCTTGTGGACAAGATGGCGGTGTTCAACTTCCGCGTGCATACGTTGAAGGTTTTTCTTTATGCCCCTTTCATTGCAATGTTTCATTTGTAGTACGGGTTAAATAAATAAATAAATAATCATGCTTACAAAAAATATTATAACGATAATAATCGAAATCTTTGAATAAAACACTATAGTTGTTTCTATGCATTCAAAATAAACTTTTGCTGACTTTTTAACTTTTTCAGTTTGACCCGTTTGAGATAAAAACTCAATTGAGTTTATCACTTGATTACTTCCACTAAAATTAATCTTTTTATACATTTTTTTTATTTTTACAGAGGGAGTTGCTGATGCCGATTTGGTTCTTTTGGTGACTACAAGGCCCACCCCTGGCAACACTTTAGCATGGGCGGTAGCATGTGAACGTGATCAATGGGGCCGTGCAATTGCCGGTAACGTTTATAATTTCCGTCTCAACTCTCAAACACACCCGTTATGAAGCATTAGTGTCTCAAAGGTGAATGTGCAGTTGTCCTTATGCCATTCGTGTATTTGCAGGACATGTGAATGTTGCCCCTCAATATTTGACAGCAGAAGCCGAAACGTTACTTTCAGCTACCCTCATACATGAAGTGAGTTTGCTTGCATCTTTTAGGATAATTTCATATACCATTATACCCACCTTAAAAACTTGAATAATATCATATTTACCCAACCCAAAATCATAATATCGAATATACCCGTTTTTGTATTGTTGACATAAATACCCCTCTTAAGTAAGGACGTACGTTATGAGAGTTTGAAGGGTAAGTAGACTGAGAAGGGTATGATGGTCATATTATTAATTGTACTTAAGGAAATGCGCAAAAATAATTTTTAAGTGTTTTGAATGGGCAATTTATGATATTATCACAACTTTTTAGGGGTATATATGAAATTTCTTTGTTTTTTCGTGTAGAACTACACGGGGTATTTTTGAAACAGATTTTTGACAAGTTTAATGTTACCAGGTGATGCACGTACTTGGGTTTGATCCGCACGCCTTCACGCATTTTAGAGATGAGAGAAAAAGACGACGAAGTAAGGTAAAACCATTTGTATCAAGTCCTTGTATACGTTCCATAAATTTGACCATTAATTCACCTGGTTGACTTAGTTTGTAACATCTTGACTTTAAACTGTAAGCTAGCTCAATAACCTCTAAATCAGCTAAAACAATGGTATAACGGGCTTGTGATATTAACCATTACATTCTTTTTAACATATTTTCAGGTTACTGAAGAGACAATGGATGAAAAGCTTGGGAGGATGGTGACTCGTGTTGTTTTGCCACACGTCATCATGCATTCACGCCATCATTATGGGGTATTACATCATTACTTTTCAAAATAATAGTTTTTGTAATCGTATTTGATGTGCTAATCATTTATAAAGATAAGAGTAAAGTACACGGATAGTCCTTGTGGTTTTTCAAAAAATTGGATTTGGTCCATAACTTTCCAAAGTACACGAATGGTCCCTGTGGTTTGCACTTTGTAACACATTTAGCCCCCAACCAACAAATCTAAGGGTAAGTTAGGGACTAAATGCGTTACAAAGTGCAAACTATAAACCACAGAGGCCATCCATGTACGTTTGGCAACAGTCGGAGACTAAATGCGTTACAAAGTGCAAACCACCGGGACCATCCATGTATGTTTGGCAAAGTTGGGGACTTAATGCGTTACAAAGTGCGCGAACCACCGGGACCATCCGTGTACTTTTGGAAAACTAAGGACCAAATCCAAAATTTTGGAATCCGTGTACTTTACTCTAAAGATAAGTTTCTCTTGGCAGGCGTACTCCGAGAATTTCACCGGCCTCGAACTGGAAGACGGTGGGGGCCGCGGAACATCAGGTTGGTAAATTTACGAAAGCTTATAACTTATTTCGATCGTAATAAAACATTTCTTGATCATCTCAAACTCGTGTCAGGATCTCACTGGGAAAAGAGAGTTTTGATGAATGAAATCATGACCGGTTCTGTTGACACGCGATCGGTTGTTTCGAAAATGACGCTGGCTTTACTTGAAGATAGTGGTTGGTACGAGGCTAATTATAGTATGGCGGACCGTCTTGATTGGGGAAGTAACCAAGGCACCGAGTTTGTTGCCGGTCCTTGTAACCTTTGGAAAGGGGCTTATCATTGTAACACAACGCAGTTAACGGGATGTACATATAACCGTGAAGCAGAGGGTTATTGCCCGATTGTAAATTATAGCGGCGATCTTCCTCTGTGGGCTCGTTATTTTCCTCAACCTAACAAAGGTGAGTTTGCAAAGTATCTATAAATTAGTTCTAAAAATAAAGAGAAATGCCATTTTCGTTCTTGGGGTTTGGTCAATTTTGTTACTTTCGTCCAAAGGTTTGTTTTTTCGCATCTGGATCCCAAAGGTTTGAAATCTTGCCATTTTCATCCGGCTCATTAACTCTGTCCATTTTTCTTCGTTAAGTCA